>PVKZ01005115.1:0-60794 GCA_004027375.1 Macroglossus sobrinus
TAATTTTTTAAATTTGGATAAACAGGATCAGTCAGCAGCTGACCGTCACTGGGGGCCTTCACCTCCAGCTTCATACCCACGGGTAAGATGGAAGGATCCTCTGACAGGAGAATGGTATGGTCCTGACCCTGTGTTGATATGGGGTCGAGGGAGTGTTTGTGTTTTTTCTAGACATGAGTCCTTACCCCGTTGGCTCCCGACGCGCCTCGTGCGACGGGCTGAGTCAACAGAGACCACAAGCTCGGAGTCCGACGACGAGAGACCTAGAAGACCTGACAGCTGGGGTACAACGCCTGAGTCTCCGCCACCGCTATACCAGGAGACCTCGCCCCCAGAGCCATACCACCCAAACTGCAGGCCCTGTGACCTGGGGCCAGCTGAAGAAGATGACCACGGAGGCCATGGAGTTGGTGGACCAGAGGTCCCTGCCGAGGACCCCTGAAAATGTGTTTTTGGCTATTCTTGCTTTACTTACTTGCCAGGTAACCCACGTAGCGGCAGTGGCTCATTGGGCCTACGTCCCTGATCCACCTGGCCTGTTACCTGGGAAGATACCCCAGTTTTTGTATTTCTTAATGACACCCGTATCTTTGGGCCTCCTGAGAATTCCCTTATCACCCCTCAGGAGGCTACAGGGTTTAATTTTAAAGGTAGGTTTATGCATACCCCTCTGTGCTTCACACCTCAAAAACATGACTTTACAGTGTGCTTACAGGCGGAGCCAGACAATTTATATACAAAAGGTCTGGCTCCAGGTGAGAGCAGAGAAGAAAAGAGGAGCTGGATTGATACGCAGTATATTCTCACTATGATGGGTCTTTCAGATTTTGCAGCTATAGCTCGTAACCATCCTCATCCACCTAAATATCCTCCCTGCTCTGCTCTTATGGCTACTAAGCAACCTGTTGTTCATTTTCCACCATGGTATGAATGCTACCACAGAGAGCCCGTCATTCATATGCCTATTGGTACAGTATACCAGATGTATGATTGGGGCGTTGCTAATCCCCGAGGTAAAACAGAATTAGAAAAGATGGGTACTGGAGGTGGATGGGTTTCTCGTATTCCGACTACTGAATCTGGAAACACTCAGCCTTATCTTTGGAGACTGATGGCTGCTATGACGCCTGTCACCTCTACCCATGGTGACGTTACCCAAACTTTTGCTTTAACTGCCTGTGTCCCTCCGCCCTATTTGCTTATAGTTGGGACCGTTTATGTGTACTTAAGGGATAATGATCCACATGGCTCAAAAGGTCATGAAGTTGAATGTAAAGCTTGCAGGTTAACTAACTGCATCTCTCCTGCTTATGGTCATTGGGATATAATGTTAGTTCATCAGCCTTCCTTTGTTGTGATGCCAGTTAATCTTACAGAAGCTTGGTATAGAAATACAGGCTGACAAGTGTTACATGAGGTGAAATCATTATTAGAAAGGCCAAAAAGATTTCTAGGAATGTTGATTGCCGGTATTGCAGCTTTGGTGGCTATAGTGGCCACGGCTACCACTGCTGCTGTGGCGTTAACACAAGAAATCCATACGGCTCAGTATGTGAATTCATGGGCTAAGAATATTAGCATTGCGCTGGGTGCACAAGAACATATTGATAAGAAGATTGAACAAAGATTGGATATGTTAGAACAGACTATGTTGTTAATGGGGGACCAACTTCTGGCATTAAAGATTCGTAGCAATCTCCCTTGTCACGCGGGTTATGGAAGTATTTGCGTGACTCCAAAAATTTATAATGAGTCTACCTGGCCATGGGATTCTGTACGTTCTCATTTAATGGGTGTTTGGCAGCGCACTAATTTTTCTTTAGATGTAAGTACTTTGCATGAAGAGATTATGGCTATTAGTCAGGCAGAACCTCCGCTTATGAAACCAGCTGAGTTAGCTCAACAGATATTTGATAATTTAGAGAGTTGGTTTTCTCATTTTCACAGATTGTCCTTAATTTACAGTATTGCTGCAGCTGTTATAATCATTGTGCTTATTCTCTGTTTTTTACCAGTCGGCATCCGCCTGATCAATGCAACTGTACAATCTCTTCGAGTCGCTATACATGAGCTCCGGTTGAAAAACAAAGAAGGGGGAAATGTTGGGAACAGACGTCAGACAGGCATGGCCTGAAGATGAGCAGAAGCACTGGCAAAGCCTGCTCCTGCTTTTACTGTGTATTTCACATTGCATGACTAGCCTGGGAAAGCAAGTACCCTGGCAGCCCTTGCTTGAGAAGCGGCCTTGAGATATTTCTGGCTGCCAGAGATCTATCGGCGCACCTGTGAAAACATAGCTCTTCTTGCGAAAACTATATAAGAATGTTATTTTACAATAATAATTGCTGGTGCTTTGTGCCAGTCCTCCCAAGCCCGTGTCTGTGATTCTTTCATCCCACGCCACCTCTACCCTGAACGGCTTTTGTCGCGCGGGTCGCGACACACGCGTGTGTGCGTGTGTGTGTGTGGATGTGCGTGCACATGTGTGCATGTGTGTGTGTGTGTGCATTTGTGCATGTGTGTGTGCATATCTGTGTGTGTGTGCACGTGTGTGCATGTGTGTGCGTATGTGCGTTTGTGCATGTGTGTGTGCATATCTGTGTGTGTGTGTGTGTGCACGTGTGTGCATGTGCACGACCTACAACAGAAGTTCCTAGGATGGAGAGAACAGGAAATGCCTTCTGAGAGCCGGATGCCCTGAGACGGTTCGGATGAGGTCTCCGGAGATATCCCCATTGTCACTGTCACATCTGAAAGAGCCCTGAATGTGAACGACTGAGTGTTCAACAACCACAACAACAGAGAAGAAGTGAGGAAGGAAGGAGGGAGGAGTGGGAAAGGATGCAGCAAACGGGGAAAGAGAGAAGGGGGAGGGCAGAGTGAACCCCCAGATCGCAGTCTGTGGGGGTCCGTCGGCGTTTTCAGGGAAAATCCTCTCCTTACTACTTCTGAGCCCCGTCGGAGGGGACCCTCCCGTTCTCGTAAACAGCTCTCCATTCGAAAACGTTATTCCACTCTGTCATCAGCCCGTCCCGAGCTGGTTCAGAACGGGACCTCACGCACACAGCAGGTGGCTGAGGCTTGCAGGGAAGCCAGCCGACCGGCCACCGGGCGGGCGGGCGGCCCGGTGACGGACGGGGCCGGGCCGGGGGTGCACCCCAGGAGTGCCATGCTCCACGGGCAGGGGGGGACAGGGACGGGGCGTCCGGGGGAGGCACTGCGGGTCCACACTCGGCAAAGGGGGTAGAAGGAGGGCAGCGGGGGACGCTGTGCGGGAGTCGAGGGGCGGAGAGAGAGAAGCAGAGTGAAGGAGACGGAGAAAGGGGAGAGAGGCGTCCCCACCGAGACTGGTGACACGCTGCGGTTTAATCTGTGACAGGGACCGGGTCACCGCAGGCCACCCTCACTCGTCACCAACCCGTCAGCCTCGGAGAGACTTGTCTCCCTTCGTTATCCGACGCGTGAAGGGAGCTTTCTATCTTCCGGCAAAACAAACCTTGGCCCAGAAGGGCTCGGAGCCCTTGACGAGGACCTAGAAGAGGCCTGCCTCACAGCAGCAGAACCTCCACAGGTGACAGAGAAACCAGGCCAACCACATCGGACTTTTACAGAGAACAGGTTTGCACACTTCATGTTAAATGCCTACAGACATAGGAAGAACTTTAAATAGGAGGAAAACTTAGACAAGTAAAAAAAAAAAGGAAGATAGTAAAAGGAGTAAGTTCTCTGTGTGCAGTGAGAAGGGGCCCACGCGGGAGAGACGGGTGCAGACCGAGCGAGGCGGGCACGCCCGCTGCGGGGGGCGATCGCAGGGTCCTACCACACCCTGGTTTCCCCTACCCTGTCACGGGTGTCCGCCCTCGAGTTCACGGTGCTCCCCGAGAGATGAGGGAGGGCTCGTTTGCTCCCCACACGGGAAAGGGGGGCGCGGGGAACGGAAGGGTTCTGCAGGACGACGAAAGCCCGCCCCACACTCAGCCGGCCCCAGCTCTCCCCTCCCGGGGACGGACTCTCTCCGTCCAGGCGCTCGCTCCTGCACACCCGCCCTCCTGACCACGCCGGTCGCCGCGCTGCCCCTTCACGGCCGGCCGGAGGGGACGCCCCGTGGGCACCGGCCGGACGCCGGGAGCCCGTCTGGCCAAGCGGGAAGCCGCAAAATCACCTTCCAAACACTCGTGTCCCCTCTGCAAAGGGAAAGCGTCTGACATTCCCTTGAGGGCCCTGAGCGGCTGCGCTTAATAGAATCCAAGGAACGCCGAAGATCAGGTTCAGTTAACCCCCGACGCGCTGGATGGGGAGGAAAAGAAGGCGCCTCCCCCCACGCCCCGGGCCCAGGCAGCGTGCTGCGGTCTCGTCGGCCACGACCCCCATCACCACGCACGCAGGCTCGCACACAGCCTCACACACACACAGCCTCACACACGCACACACACACACGCACACACACACAGCCTCACACACACGTACATGCACACGCACGCCAGGAACAGGCACGGCGGCAGGCAACGACTCGATGGGCCCTTTCGTCCCCCGCCTGGGGCCGGGCAGAGGTTTCCGGCGAGTTTGCTACGCTGTGGGAAAAAACCTCCTGGCTTCGGGATAAACTTGCCTTCCACCTCGTCTGAACGGAGCTGGGGCCCGGGGGCGCCCCCAGGCACGCCGCCCGCCAGACTCTGCGCTTTCTGACACTTGAGCACAGTTCCTGAACCCACGGGGCACACCGCCCCCCACTTATAGTGATACCCCGGAACCAGTTTAAGTTCAGGGAGCATTAATTTCCCAGAATTTCTCCAAACGCACACAGGACAGGCGGCTTCGCCCCACTTCTCTGATAATCGCGGGCACGTGGACGGAGTCGGCGGGGCAGCCGAGCGGCCATCCCCGCGTGTGGGATCGGGCCCCGCCGTCCCCCAGGGCAGGGCGGCCGCCCCCACTCCCCTACCCCGTGTCCCACGGCCTCCGCCCCCCGCACCGAGCCCTGCGGCCCGAGCAGGGCGCCGGGCGGACTCACCTGCCGCTCTTGGTCACGATCATCTCGTTGGTGACCTCCCTGAACCTCTGCCAGAGCGCGGCGTCCTCCAGCGTGACCCGCAGCTGCTGCTCCGTGGGGTCGCCCTTCTCGCGCCCGGCCTGCAGCTCGCTCTCCACCACGTGCAGCAGGCGCGCCACGGTGCCCTCGCCGGCCTTCTGCGCGCCCGGCCGCCCGCTCATGGCCGCGGGCCCCCCGGACCGGGCCGGGACTCGGGGCCCCCCGCGCCTGCGCCCCCCGACTCCTCGTGCTGGCCCGGGAGAGGACTGTGCCTGAGCAGCCGGAGACGAGGCGCCTGGCTCTTGCTTAAGCCTCTAGCATGACACCCCTTAAAGTCTCCGAATTATGCCACCAACCTGTTAAGCCTTGGCTGGGGAGGGGAGCGGGGGGCGGGGGGCGGGGCGGGGGGAGAGAAAGCCCTCTCTTAATTACTCGCTGGGTCAGCTGCAAGGGAGCCGGCGTCCCCATTGGCTGCGGTGCCCGGAGGAACCGCTTAAGAACCGTACTTCATCCAAATTATCAGGCTTTTATCTTGTTGTACCTGAAGAGGCCTAATCGGTGTATGGAGGACCATTTCGCCATTAATTAAAATTGTTCCGGGCCCCGACTGCAACAATCAGGCAAATCATGTTTGTGCACAGAGCGTGGCGCGTGCCACCTGTGAGGAAGGGGTCCTGGGAAAAACCGACAGGCTCGGCGTCGCCAGCGGCTGCCCTGACCCGGCCGAGGACCCGCGCCCCTCAGCGCCCCGCCGGCCGGGCCGCCGGGAGGAAGGCGCAGGCTCGGGGCCGAGGAGCTGAACCAGGGAGCAGGAGGGGGAGAGCGCGTGTGCCTCGCACTCCAGGGACACAGACCGTGTGAGGCAAAGAGCCTCTTCCTCCCGGTGTCCCCTACGGGTCCCCTCTCCCCCGGCCGGAGGCACCCGACACACACCCACACCCTGCTCGCCTCCCACAAACGAGAGCTCCGAACCTGTCCCCCACCCCCGGCTCCCTGGGGATCCAGCGCCCCAATTGTTCCCATCTGCACCCCAGAGGGAGAGGACAGTCACGCGGCCTCCCAGAGATCCCGCTGAGGACGGACTCTGCCCCGGCTTCCCACCGGACCGCGCCGAGCGACGTGGACCCCGGGCCGGGAAAGGCTCACAGCTTCCCCTGCGGGCGGCCGCTCGGGCCTCCGGGGGGGACCCCGGTTCCTGGGGAGACGCTGGGGGAAACTCTCTTTAGCCATGCTTTACACCCTGACTTTTAAAAATTCAACAGTGTGTCATTTTCCCATGTTACTGAATCATGTCCCACGTTCTTTTAATGTTTGTAAATGATTCCATCTTAACAATGGGGGTCATGTCTCATTGAACCAATCTTCTTATATATTTATTGTTTCTCTGGGGTTTTTTTAAATGATTTAAACAGTTAGATAAACATGCTGGACAAACGAGATAAATATTTGCGAACAGCCACGGTTGTTCCTTGGCGCTGTTTTCAGAAGCGGTGCTGACGAGAACGAAAGATGCTCAGCACTTGGTGTGTGTTCTCTCACTTACTCCGTGCAGCGATCCCGTACGGAGAGGGCCAGGATTCTGTCTGCCTTTCAGGTGGGAGTGTTGAGGCTCGGAAGGCAGGTGAGGTAGCCGGCCCACGGGCATGGAGTCGGTGGGGAGCCCGGCCGGGAACAGCCCTGGGTCCTGGACAATAACCCACTTGTCCCCCTTGTGTTTCACGTGATAGGAGGGGCTGTAAAGACATCTCTGAGGCCTTCCCAGGAACAGGACCCAGGGCGGCAGGCTGGCTTGCTTCTCCGGCGGTGGCACCGCCCCCACCCCCACCTCGGGGAGCGCTCGGCCGGGAGGGAAGTGGCAGGCCACCCGCAGTGGGACTGTGGAGGGGAAGCCACCTCAGGAAGCAGGGACAAGGGAGAGCCAGGGACATGTCCCCTTCACGGAGCAGGGCACGCCTCGGCTGAGCTCTGGGAAGGTGGCGTCTGCCCTGAGCGCAGGACGAGCTGCATCCCAGGGAGAGGGCGTTGAACGCCCTCCCACGGACAGGCGGAAAGGCGTGAGCTCGCCGAGCCGAGCACCCCAGCAGCGCGGAGCGTCGGGCAGGAGAGGGAGTGGCAGTGGGGTTCGGACGACGTCAGTGTTTCCCTCCAGGGAACAACGTTAGGTGCCACGTGGGCCAGCCCTGGCTGTGACCGTAGTTACGCCTGAGACCCGCAACTGGCAGTGAACCCCGTGCCGTGACGGGTGGAATGTCTTCGGACGAGTGAGAGAAACAGTGCAGCCCAAACGTTAATAAAGCAATCGGGCTGTTAGCAGGGGGGTCCACGGGGGCCGGTCACGGCTGGCTGTGGCCGCTGCGGGGGCAGGGACACACGATGACGCTCACACGATGACGTTCGAGCGTCTGTCCGGCTGGGGCCGGGGGCCGATGGCAGGGCCACCGTCGGGGGCGGGGAACGCAGAGGGGAGCTGGAGGCCCACGTTCACCATGTGCTCACTCCTACACACGGTCTGTGGGTCACCAGCCGAGGACTCGCCTCTGGACACGGCCTCGAATACTCAGAACCAGGGGGGAGCCGCCGTCCAGCTCCGTGACCTCTGGCCCTGAACGCGGCTGATGGGACCGGGAGGCTGAGGGTTCTAGAAGCTCTGACTCGGTGACACTTTACCCCACGGGTCCAGCAGCTGCCGCCCTGTTGTTGCCGGCTGCGGGCAAGGGTGGGGGCCACTAATTAAGGGGTGCGGGCAAGCCGACACCCGATAGCACCGCCGTGTCCTCTGGCACACGGCGGCCCGCGGCTCGGACCGAAAGGGCAGAAACTAACAGCCACGCAACCTGAGCTCACGAGCCTGGGCCTCCCCCCGTCGGCACCCACGGGCACACCGAGTCCCTGCGGAAACCCAACACCCCGTCCGCCCACCTCCAGGCCACCAGGAAATTAGCCCTGGCCCCGGTGCTGGCCGTGATTAAACTGAACAAAAACACAGCTGCTCTGCCTTTCTCTTTTCCTCACCTGCAAGCGGCCCCAGGGATTACCAGCTTCGGGGCGATGTGGGGAGGGTTGCTCCTTCATTAGCGTCTGGGGTCCGCTCCAGTACAGTGTCGTCAGAGGCTCGGAAGGTGCCTCCCCACGTCCGAGAGGCCGTTCCGTGCAGAGCCACTGGCGACCTCCTCTTTGTCGCCCCCCCACAAAAAAAAATATCTGATTTCCCACCAGAAACATCGCCCAGAATGAATCCTGCCCTCAGTGTCCAGGTGTCTACAAGGAAGACACCGCGTCTCTGGACGGCGACAAGGAGCAGCACCGGGGTGGGGACGTGACAGGCCTACGAACACGCGAACGACCATCAAAGGTTCTCGACGTCCATCTGCCACACACTCACGCGGCCAAACCGGGGGACACAGCGTGCTGACTACACGACCGGAGGCCGGGCACTCAGAGAGCAGGGAAACGGAGAGGCCCGCGCCCGCCCACGGGCGTTGGGGACGAGGAACTGTCACCGCCATGTGGGAACAAACAGAGCACGTGTGGGGGCAAAGCCGCCTCCCTGCCCCCGTCCTACCCGCACCTCCACTCGCAAAGCGCCAGGCTCCCGCAGGCGGGGCACCACGCCCGGGACGAGGCGCTGGGCAGGAAGGGACACCGCCCTCCCACAGTCAGAGTCTGCCAAGGACAATGCCCTGGTCCGGGCAGGGAGCGGGGCTGAGCCCGAGGTCGGACAGGTACGGGGGAGGCCACCTGGCGAAGAGACACATAGGCAGGTGCAACGACGCGGAGACCTCGAGAGACCGAGACGAGACGGGAGGCAGCTTTCCAAAATGCTCAACATACACGTAAAGAGAGAATGGAAAGAATGGTGACAGCCAAATTACAATGAACACATCTCTCCCGATCATTTATAGAAGCAGACGAGATCAGTAAGGTTAGGACATGAGCAGTGCTATCAGGCTCTCTGACCTGACATCTACAGAACACTCCACCCAGCCACCGTCACACACACACGGAGCGTCCACCGAGACAGACCATCTGCTGGGCCATAAAACAAGTCTCAGCAACTTCAAAAGGGTCGAAATCACTTAGAGTCTGTTCTCCAACTACAGTGGAATTGGACTGTGCATCAATACTAAATATTTGGAAAATCCCCAAGTGTTTGAAAGTTAAACACACTTCCAAAGTAACCAGAAAATCAAAGAAGAAATCACAGAAAAATAAGAAAACGTGTAAAACTGGATTAAAAGGAAAACACGACCTATCGAAATGGATGAGATTCAGCTAAAGCGGTACTTAGAGAAATGTATAGCATGTTAGAAAGAAAAATAAAAATTCAAAATCAATTATTTAAGCTCCCAGCTTAAGAAGCTAAAAAAGAAAGTTAAACCCAAAGTATAAGGGAAAAAAAATAATAAAGGTAAGTCAATTAAATAAAAAACAGACACCCAATAGTGAAAATCAACAAAACCAAAGTGGGTTTTTTTATTATAAAATATAATACATCACAAAAGTACACGTGCACGAAAACGTATAGTGCAATGATTTATTAGAGTGAACACCGTGTAAATACTTGATCAATAGGACACAACCAGCACCCAGAGGCCCCCTGCACAAGTGTCCCTTCGCAGCCACCAACCTCTCCCTCTCTCCAAAGGTTGCCATCCTAACTTGCAAATAGCTTCGTTGCTTGTCATAATTTTGTCACCTAAGAATGTATCCGTAAAGCCTAGAGTTTAGTGTTGCCTGGCTTGTAAGCTTCATCTGATGACAACACAGTATGTATTGGATGTGTCTGCTGGCCATTCATGTATCATCTTTAGTTAGGGGTCTGTTCAAATCTTTTAAACTGTGTTGTCTTTGAAGTAACCAATAAAAGTCAAGCTAGATTCATCAAAACAGAGGAGATACAAATCATCAGTATCTGTAAAGAAAAAAGGACCATCACTACAAATCCTATAGACATGAAAATAGAAAAAAAAAAAAAAACAAAAAAAGCATGTACGCCAAGTGACCGAACCAGCCAGGTTTGCAGGAATATCACAAAATAAACGTTTGAGTCACCTTTCAAACAACCTTCCAGACTGTCCTCAGACTCCTGTTCATCCCTAAGCCATCCGAGGGGACTACACATCCACGCAACTCAAAAAACGTCTCTGAGCGCCAGCCCAACGTGAGCTACCTGTGAAGGAATTGTAATAAGGACACCCACCGTCTCTTCTTATGGTCTTACCGTCTTCATCTGGTGTAGTGACTCCTGAAAAAACAAACACCAATAAGAGACAACACTAGCTTTATTAGAGATCATAACGCCATCATTTATTAAAGAAAGGGAAGAAGCAAAAAAGGTTTTGTGATAGTTTGAGGGGGAAAAAAAACAGCTTCATTTTCAGCAAAACGCTTCCTCTTTGAAATGAGTTAGTAGTAAAAAGATCACACGAGTCATCGTATGAAAGAGAGTCTCAAGGCAGGAAAGTAGCACACGGTCGTGTATTTTTGAACATGAAGAAATTCAGTTTTGCGGGCAGCAGCCTGGAACGTTTGTTGCGCATCCATACGGTTACGAAAGTTGGATCACGTGTTAACAAAGTGATTTAAAAGCTCATCGTAGGAGAACAGGCACGAGGTTCTGAAGGCCGAGGGATCCCCCACCGGCTTCCGCACGTCCTCACCCCCACCTCACGATCGGAATTTACAAGAGCAGCATTAAAAAAAATTTGGAATTCATAAGGGTTTTTTTTTCCTTTCCTTGTTCAAAGTGGCGAAGTCAAGCAGATACGTTGAAAAAGGCAAAATAAACACTTCTCACAGCAGAAAAACCACGGGAGCGAGCGTAAACTACGCTTCTCCTGTTTATCCGCACGCGGTTTATCCACGGCCCACGGCCCCCCTGCACGCAGACAGGAGCACCTGCCGGGCACCCAGGTTCCGGACCGAGCAGCCGAGCTCACGGGGTGTCCGGTTTCATCAGCCCGGTCTTTCAGGGAGCTTCTGCCCGAGACTTTTCTCGCTGCTGTTTATGAAACGCAGTGAGGCTGCTTCGTCGGGAATCCACACGTCATCGTCACGGTTTGTGACCGTGCCCTGGCCTGACAGCCGTTTCTCCCATCAGGGAGCTCACTCTTCCCTGCTCTCAGCTCATCCCGTCTCCAGAAAAATGTCTGTACATTTCTAAGCCCATTATCACCAGTTTATCGGCTCCTGCTAGGAAGACTGTGATGTCACTGCCACTTTCACAGAGACTCTGCTGCTCCCCGGGGCTCGGCCCTGGAACCTGTCACAGCCCTGGCCGTGCTCGGCGAGGCCAAGCCACAGACACCCGTGAGCATGGGGACCTGGGAGGGCCGTCTGCACACCGGGGGCAGGACCTGAAATCGCCAGGAAGTGACACACACGCCCTCCTGTGAGGGAACCGGGATCCTGCCAGCTCCACGACAGATGATCGAGCTCTCAGAACTTCCTAAAATGATGAATTTCACGCAATCTCCCAACCACCTTCCTATGTTTCCAAAAAAAATTCTAGATTTCTATATTTAAATTCTTTTGTTAACATCTCACCACGAGGCCACAGATATAAATCCACCTTTCACTTCAGTTCAATTTAACCATTAGCTTTTTTTTAAATGCCACCTGCAAAGAAACGGCGCATCAAACACACCAATAAAAATCTTGGATTTAAAAAATAAAAAAAATCAAAAAGAAACTATGCCAAAAATCTAGCAAAAATGTCGTGGCTTCATAAAGCTTCAACACTGATTTGTTATCTGCGGAAACTGAAGCGTAAGGACAGCGTGAGAATTTCTGCGCATCTGTCCGCCTGTGGTCAGCAGCGACCTGCAGGGGTGGCTGGCCGGCTGCGCACTGCCCCAGAGCTGCAGCTCCACGAACTCGGTCCACGGCTCATTGTTCGCACAGCCACCCCTGTCCCCCCCGTGGAGCTGCCCAAACCGGGAGCAGCCCGAGCAGTACCCCCGCTCCCCACTTCCTAACCGTCTCCTAACGCAAGTACCCGCAGTACCCGCAGGCCGTTCCCTCAGATGCTTCTGTGATCCTCTCCCCACTGGCACACGCACGCACGAGCATGGAAGGGAGGTGGCACTCGGGTAACCTGAGTCCACGAACACCCTCCGAGAGTGACAGAGAGAGGCTCCAAGCACTGAGATCACCAGGCAGAGAGAATGCGCAATGGGAGAGGGTCTCACGCCTGCTGGAGACGGGACAGCCCACCTGGTGGGGGGAGGGATGGAGCCTCCAGCTGGGTCTGGGCAGCCGGCCCAGCACAGCCACGTCTGGGAGCTGGGAAACCCGGGCACAGCCACGTCTGGGAGCTGGGAAACCCGGACAAAGGGACAGAGGAGCCGGGAAGCCGGGAGCCAGTGAGTAACCAAAGGCAGTCCCGGGGGCTGCGGACGGGGAGCCACCACCGGGCCACCGCCGGCTACCACCAGCCACTGCCGTCAGGGCGAGGCGGGGCCTCCTGTGAGAACGCGGCCCCTGCGGGCACGGCCTGGCACAGAACCTGCACCCAGAGGCCACCCCCCGCCCTGACGATGAGACGAAGCCGCCGGCCTGCCGAGCTGCTGTGACCGTCACACGAGACCGTGCACGGCAGTACCTCCGGCACCAGACACATGGGACTGAAGGGTTTCCAGATAAACTGGCGGCCGGAGACACTCACCCTGCCGCCTCCGGAGTTAAGTAACAGGACACACCTCTTACCGAATCACCACCCACCTCCGCTGGGCCCCGTGCTGAGCGCCTGACCCAGCTCCCAGACAGACGCCCCGCAGCGCCCAGCAGGAAGCCGAGCAGTCTGAGGACCAGAGGGTGAACGCCTCGGTCCCGTGACACGAGCGTGTGACAGGGCCACCACTCACTCTCAGCGGTCTGACTTCAGAGCTCACGTTCCCGCCACTGCTACACACACCCCGTGACATCCTAAAGGTCACTCAAAGCCCTTCTTCAGGGATCTGAACCGTCTCTGAGACATCTGGGGCGTGAAAGGCCCCACAGAAGCCGGAAGGTGGCGTTTAATTCCCTCTCCTGGCTGAAGGCAGTTTAGGGACCTCGGCCTAAGACAAGATGCCAGTGGGAGAGGCTGGCTGCTGGCTCTGGCCCCATCGGGCCCGTTCACAGCGCCTAGCTCAGAAGAAACGGCGGCCGGCCGGTCCGAGGTCCCAGCCACAGAGGGGCAGAGAGGTCAGCAACCAGCCACGAGCAAGGGGACGGCCACTGGGTGGGCAGCCAGGCTGGGCAAAGCCCCTGCAGGGCCCCCATCTGCACGGTGCCCGGGAGTCCTGCCATGCCACGGGCCCTGGCGATCCAGACAGGACATTCCGGTGCTCGGGCAGCCAGGGAGAACTCAGCGGACACACAAGGGACAGCGGGGACCCGACAGATGCAGGCAGAGACCCCCCCGAAGGGAGCCCGAGCAGGAGGCAGGGCTGTAGAGAGACCAGCACGAGTGACGACACCGGCTTGGCTGACAGCGACGGGGACGTCGCAACAGGGGCCCAGAGCCACGCCAGGGAAATCGGGGCGTGAGACACGGAAGCCGGGGTGCGGCTCCGCCACCCGCCGGCTGTGGCTCTGGGTGGAGCCGGCGACCCCTCGGAGCCGTGACTCCCCGGCCCCCACGGCGGGGTGACCCCGCTCCGTCACAGGCTGGGAGGCCCAGACAGGATCGGGGGCACGAGAGTTCCCTGCCCCTTCCCGCTGCCGTCTCCAACGGGGCTGCCCGTCCACTGGCCCGAGGCGTGTCCGCCACTTAACGCGCGCTTTATTGATGAGAATTCGGGGGGACAGCATCCGGAGGGAAGACCGGGCGTGAGGGCGCGGCCCCGCGGTCAGACGGAGACCCCGCTCCTGCTGCGTGCCCGTCATCCGGGGCCGGGGTCGCGGGGTTGCCGCCGAGAGCAGCCCACAGCGTCCGACAGCGAGCGGCTCTCGGCCGCGGGGCGGAAGGCACGTGTCTGAGAGAGGGGGGCTCGGGAAATATCACGCCAGCGTCCGCCGGCGTCCGTCCACAGCGCCCCCGAACGCTTCGCAGGACCGGCCGCCCCACGTCACGCGAGACACGCAGAGAAACACTTCTTCACGGCGTCCCTGGGGAGGGAAAACGCAACGGTTAACCGGGGCCGGTCACCGACGCCCCCTGCACACGGCGAAGGCCCCATCGTGTCCCTGGCACCTGGGGCGGCTGCCGGGCCGGGGGCACCGCCGGGCGTCAGGCCCACTCGGCGTCAGGCCTCGGCGCCGACCCCTGCGGGTGCTGTCACCCTGGGCGGCTCACCTGTCTCGTGTGAGCGGCACGTTTCTCGTCTGGAACAGGTGGGGTCCCCCACCACCCCCTTTCCCCCCGAGCAGCCATGGGACACACCGCCTGCAGCGGGGCCGGCGTTTACTGACAGGACAGCGACCGGGATCGTCACGGGGAAAGACCGAGGTGTCCCCCAGCACCAGGAGCTGTCCAGCAGCCGCTCGGCCCTGTGTGCCACCAGCAGGGCCCTGCTCCTGGGGCTGCGGAGCTGGGCGAGCAGGGAGAGACTGTGCTCTCCTAGCGAGGCGGCTCGGCCCCCGCCACCAGCACGGGGCTGCGGACTGGGGCTGTCACCCCGCTGCACCCCCAGCTGCGCTCAGGCCCAGGGCAAACATTGCCGCCCACGGACAAGTCCAGTGGGTCTCACCTGGCGAACGGTATGAAGGAGAGGCTGTACCTGCAACGAGAAAACACCCAGGGTCAAATCAGGGGCGGGGGGAGTGGATGAGACACAGTCGGAGGTTTCTGAGACGCAGAAGCGTCTGTGGTGGTTCGCCTGGCCCCCCCCAGGGTGGAGGGTGCACATCCACACGCGCGCACGCACACACATGCACATGTACACACATGCACACACGCGCGCACGCACACACATGCACACGCACACGCACGCACACATGCGCGCGCACGCACACACATACGCGCACACACGCACGGAGGGCCGCAGCACAACTGGGAGGGCAGCGGAGCGTCCGCTGTGGCCAGAGGAGGGACAGCCGCTGTCACCTCAGGCTCATAGGGCCACTGCTTGAACCAGAGGAGCCAGGGAGCCCCTCACACGGACTCCAGACGTCCAGGCGGCACGGACGCCTGTGCTGGAGAAATACCGGACACAATGCATTGCACACCGGTCGTGCCGGAACGTTTCACGAACCGTCAACGGAACGAAACTCCCACCCAGTGGGGACACCTTGTCTTCTCTGCTCTCATCGATTTAAAAAAGGAAACAAATGAAACCCCAATATCAACTCTCCTACAGCCTGCAGAACCCCTCGCCCGCCGGTATCGAGGTGCCCCCCGTCTGCCCGGAAGGGAGCCAGGGGGAGGGGCCGTCCACCGGCACCACAGAGACGTCTCAGAAGCTGCTGATGCCACACATGCCCGCACCCCCTCTCTACAGCATCAGAAAGGGGCACGAACCTCCAGCACCTGCCGAGGCTCCCAACGCTCGTGTCCCCAGCGGCCCTTGGGCCCTGCTCGGCCCCCGGGTTACAGTCCCCCAGCCGCGCCCGCAGGCCTCAGCGGCCACGCGGCTGGCACGTCACCGCCGTTCCCCGTCTCCCCTGACAGCTCGCTCCGTCCCTCTGTTAGAAGCATTCGGTCCACGACACATGGGGTGCTCACTGCTCTTTCTGACTCTGCCCCTTCCCAGCTGCGGTGACGCTGGTCATCCTGGCCCTTGCTGGATGTGACAGACATTCAGTGACACTGGCGACGTCTCGACGTCACCCACGAGTGAGCCCGGCACATCACCCGTGTCACTGAGAATCGCACGACGGACGGCGTCCGTTTTCCTGACCCTCCTGCCGGCCCCACGTGGGACCCGATGGCTCTCGGCTGCCCGGCCGGAGACCGACGCGGGCGGGACCGCTGAAAAGGTCACTTACCACGTCAGGGCCAGGGACTGCAAGATGCAGAAAATGAGCGCGAGCCCCTTGTTATGCCACTGGAGGAGAAAACATGACAGGATCCCGTGAACGCGGGCGACGAGAGCGCAGACCGAAACGGGGACAGGAAACCGAAACACACACACTTACCCAGAAGGCCGAGCACAGGGTGAGCGCGAAGCACAGCTGCAGGGAGGAGAGACACGTTACTGAATTGACGACAGTAACAGCACAGACAAGAAGCCGTCGAGACTTAGCATCATCCCTGGCAAATTCACACCGACACGCATCGAGCTGCGGGGGTCGGATGCTGCGACCACCTCGGCAGCCAAACGCAGCCCTCACGTCACAGCACGTCCCCCGCCCGGGCACCCGCGTGTGACAGCAGAGCTCGAATCTGGCCCCATAAGAGCTCGTGTCCATTACAGAGGGGAGGACCCTCCTCTACTTTCAAATTCTCCCCAAATCTCTGTCCAGCAAACACATGCCTGGTCCGTCCGTCTTTTCACTCAAACACACGGAGTGCAGGCTGCACACACCCGCGGTATTTAACACCGGTCTGGGGAGGAGACCGGGCCGGGCGGGGACGGAGGGGAACGCGAGACGTCACTGTCACACTCGGCCAGCCAGCTGCTTGTCTACACGCCGCCCAGCCCTTTCCCTGGCCCCCTTCTTATAAAGGTCTTTCTGCGAGAGCCTCCTCTCGTCCAGGCCGCTGTCTCCGGCTGGGATGCGCTGAGGCCGCCGGTGCCCGAGCGGCCGTCGTCACACCTGTCACCGCGCTCCTCCTGCAGCGCCCTCTGGAGGGACTCTGTGGAACTGCAGTGGACTGACACCAGCCGGCGACGCCCCCACCTCCCAAACGCAAGGCCGTAGATCAAGAGGAAGGAAAACTTCTGGGCGGCAGCAATCCCGCCCCCACCTCAGAAGCTGGGCGCCGGGCAGACTCACCAGCACCATGATGGTCGCGATCAGACGCGTGGGCTCGAACATTCTCTTCAGCTGTTTCATCGGCCCCATGAGGAAGACGGTGCTACGAGGCAAACACACACACACGAGCCAGTGAGGCCAGGACAGGAGCACAGTGGGGCCGCCACGCCGCCTCCCGCTGCCTCCCCCCGCCTCCCCCAGACCTCCTGTGGCAACGGCAGCGGCGACACTGACACCGGCAATGCTGAAAGCCCTTCCTCCCATTTAATCCATCGACCCCGCCCGGGGCTGATCGTGGGACCATTATCAATCACCCTTATTTTATAGATGAGGAAACTGAAGGCCAGACCGCTTCGTCACTATCCAAGGCCACCCGACTAGAAAACGGCAGAGCTGGGCCGTAAACTCAAGCAGGTCACACCCACACACCCACACGCATGCACACATGCACACGCACACACACGTACACACTCACGCACATGCACACACACGCTCACACACGCATGCACACGCACATACACATCACACACATGCACTCACACACGCATGCACACATGCACACGCACACGCATGCACACGCACATACACACGCACACAATGCACTCACGCACACGCACACTCATGCACACGCACACACACATGCACACACGCACGCGCACGCACGCACACACACACACACACACACACCCCTTAAAGGCCTGGGCTGTTTCTGTTAAAAAGCAGAGCACCTCATTCTTCTACTGCTGACACTACTGTCCCCTCAGGACTGCTGAATGTCGGCCACACGCCAGATACCGCACGCGCGCCCTCCTGTCACCCCGGCAACCCCGTGGGCCGGGTACGTTACCCTTATTTTAGAGATAAGAGGATACGAGCTCAGAAGGGTTAATGGGCCCATCCAGCATCACCCGGCTACACACACGGCGTTCAGAGCCACGGCTGCTGATTCCAAAGCCGGTGACAGCCCCACGTCCCGGCTACGTACCCGGAACCCGGGGCGGGGGGGGGGCCAGGGACACGCCGCCCCCCCCCCAGCACCCGGGGCCAGCTTTCGGGCACATCACCCGCCCCCTCCCGGAGATGCCCCGTGGGGCATCACCCTGGGGGCGGCTTTGACCCGAGCCAAGCAGCAGACAGCATTAGCCACGGAGCGCTGAAGAAGAACAGGTTTTAAAAACCAATCCACCGCTCTGCCAAGTGCCATTAGGTTCCGACCCGAACTCAGAGCTGCACTCTCGGGGCACGCGTTCGGGCTGAGTGCACTCTGCGGCCAGCGCCAAAGGAGCAGCGACAGGCAGGACCGCTCCGAAAACATTACGTGCGCCACGTGTACAGAAACGCAAGACTGTCGGGGAAGCCAGGAGCTCCCAGCCACGCCCTGGAAGGACCACGCCCTGGGAGGACCACGCCCTGGGAGGACCACGCCCTGGGAGGACCACGCCACCCCCTTTCTTGCCTCCCGAGGCGATGCCGCATCACCGGCCCCGTTGGGACGGGCTCACGGCTCTCTCGGACGACACAACTCGCCCGTACGTTATGCTCGGCCTAGACGTGGTGTTGTAACCTACGCCGTCTGCCTGAAGCAAAGCCCCCCCAAAGCCAGCTTGTGAGAGCCTCAGGGGCAGGAGCCGAGGTCTCTGGGGACCCGCGTTTCGCCGTCACCAGCGTTAACACTCCGCTCTCGGGAGACAGCCGAAGTCACACACCCAGTCAGTCATCTGGCTGACGCCGCTGCCAGCCAGGAACAGAGCTAGGGCGCGGGACAATTCGGGACAAGACCGTGGTGCAGCCCTTGTCAGGTGGCTGACAGACAGATCTGCACTAGGCAGAGGAGTAAGATGCCGTACGCTGTCGCAAATACAGACGCCACGCAGAGCCCCACGCGAGCAAGGCCCCAGATTCTGGAGGAGCGGAGGGAATTCAGAGGAGTTCCGCAGAAGGGGGGCTGCTGACGGGGGTGTGGGGGGCTCGTGGCGGGGGGTGCACAAGGGCGGCACTCCACGCAGAGGACGCAGGCTGAGCAGAGGCGCACAGATGCCTGCGGGAGGCAGGAGCTCGGCCTGGCCGGGGCCCGCTGGTGGGAGCGGGGTGGAGGGCCCCGCCTGCACCCATGCTGACGGGTCCGGGCTTCCCCTGCAGAGCGGACCGGGGGCCAGCCGGGGGTTCAGCAGGGGTGATGAAGGAGGCAGAGGACCCTGCAGAGGACTGCGGCGGTTGTCCGAACGAGGAGCGAGGCGGCCAGAGCTAAGAGCACCGACACCACTGCCCTGGGGAGCCCGGCCTGGCCCCGGGTCGGGTCAGCCGCCCCTCCCCGAGCCTCTCTCTCCCTCCACATCCTGCTGTGTCGTCAGCCCGCGCCGGTCCGCCCGGCCAACCGCTGAGCTCCATCACGGCGGAAGCCGGGCCCCACGAGTCCTCAGAGCCGGGCAGGGTGTGATCACGGCCCACCCACCGCGCGTGTGCGTCAGTCCGTGAGGGACGAGAGCCTCAGGGACAAGGAGGAGGAGGGGCCGGCAAGGTCGACACTGAGCCTCGGGAACGATGGGGGGCGGGGGGGGGGGCAGGCGGACACCCGGGACCCTGAGGCCACTCCCTGGGCCACAGCGGAGGGGAGAGAAGGCGGCTGAGCACGGGGCCCGCGGGCCCCTCAGGGGGACAAGCCAGGGCGGTGCTCCCGGCTGGGGCAGGACGGAGCGTTTCGAAGACTAAGCCCCAAACCACCGGGAGGTGCCAGGACACGGACGGGATGTACCTCAGCCGCCTTTTCTCGCTCCAAACCCTTAGAACGAGAGAGGCGCCGCCTTCGCCCCGCCCCGCCACGCACACGCCTCGGCCGCCTTCCCCCGCCCCCCGGCCACGGGCCGCGCTGACGAGGAGCCCTTACCTCCCGATGGACGCGATGTTCCCGAAGGTGTAGAACACGGCGAACAGGTACAGCCCCTTCCTGGGCACCCAGAGCAGGAGCGTCCCCTGGAAGACAAAGCCCCGTGAGGACAGCGGAGGCCCCTGCGCCCTCCCCCGCCCGGGTGCCCCCTCCTCCCGCCGGGCGCTCATGGGGAGCCGGAGACAAGGGGAGAGAGGTGGGGGGCGGGGGCTGGGGGGCAGAGATGAGGGGCCGCGTCTTACCAGCAGGGAGCAGACGATCCCCGCGACGAAGCAGGCAGCGAAGCCTTTTATCCTGGTGCTCCAGCTTAACGATGACGACTCGGCCACCTGCAGCGGCGAAACGCAGACGACACGGTGCAGGTGCACAGCCACCGGACGCGGTGCAGGTGCACAGCCAGCACAGCCACCGGACGCGGTGCAGGCGCACAGCCACCGGACGCGGAGGAAGCATGGAGCGGGCGGGGGGAGGGCGGGAGTCGTCGCCGAGCCCCCACGCCCACAGCGAGCGCCCTCCCAGTCACACGGCACCAGCACCCCCAGCCACCAGCCTCCGGGCCCGGAGCCCGTCGGAGGCTGGACACCTCCAGGGGCGGGGACCCCGCCTCAAGCACACCCCACGCCTCGGGCAGGACGGCCGAGAGCAGACCCTCGAGCAGCCAAGCCCCTGGGGCCAGCCCAGGGAGAGGCGGCAGCGTGAGCACCGCCCGGCGGGGAGGGCCCAGCGGTGGGGGACAGATGGGGGCGGGTGCTCGGGCCGCAGGGACCAGGCGCTTCATCCCCTACGTCCCCGCCAGCCTCGAAGCTGCTGTCCGGTGGCCCATCCAGGACGCTCATCGAGTTATCCCCGGCTGTAAGTGCTATTCTTTGGGGTGCTGCCATTGGCCAGGTCCCCCAGGCGTGGGGAGATCCTAGTTAATTAGTTACCACCCCGCCCATCCTGACTCCGCCGCCGAGAGCAAAGTTCAGAGGAGACCAGGGGTTCCAGAAAAACTGCAGACAGGGAAGGGATGTGAGGGGCCCCCAAGTGTTTGCCTCCACGTGCCAAAGGGACCTTCCTTGTCCGTCCACCCGAAGCACGTGGCCAGGGCTGCCCCACGCCGGGCACAGGCAGCAGCCACAGAGACCACAGGTGGGGCGGCCAGGCCCGGGGTCTGTCCACGCAGGGCCACCTTGTGGGGACAGCGCAGTCTCCACCTGGCCACACGGTCACAGCTCCCGACCACATTCCCGGTGGCCGATGGAGGAGGGCGACACCCTCAGCCTCAGCTGCCCCCGACTCGGGACCTGTCTCCTCCCCGTCCCCAGACTTCCCGTCAAACCAGAAGCTGGGCGAGCAGGGCGAGGAGCCGCCGGTGGCGTGGCAGGCCCTGCCACAGAGCGGCGGCGTCTCCACTCAGGGGAAAGGTATGTAGGGCGGATGGTTAAAAGGGGCTCCCCTCCCTCCCCTCCTATTCACACATACTGAAAGTGGGCTCACGACACTGCAGTACCCCCCCCACACACACACACACACATGGACGTCACGACACAGAACCCCCTCGGGAAGCCATGCTCAGAGGTGGCCACGTGCCGTAGGAGCAGGTGTCTGTCAGGCCCGGAGCTGGGCCACCTGGTGCGTGACGGGGAAACCTCTCCTCCACGTGAGCCAGGGGACGCGCTGCCATCGGGCCCCACCGGGACCCAGACAGCCCCGTGGGGGACCCCCGCCCACCCTGTTCAGCCTCCCACCAGGGACAGAGGAAAACCCAAAGCCTCCCCTCCCACCCACGCAAGGACCACAGGCCTCGCCTTGCCCGGCGGGGAGGGCGCCCCAGGCTGCATGTGGGGGGCTAGGGGGGGATGGGCAGCAGGACCCAGTGGGCCCCGCTGCCTGAACACTGCCAGGCGCCCACAGAACTTTATATTTTACTTTTCAGGCGAGGCAACCCTTGGTCGACCTCACAGATTGCAAGGACCTTGTCAGCTTACAAACCCGCATTCTTTATTTTTTTATGCCAACAGCACCTGGTCTTCCTAGGTGGTCTCCCACCCAAGGACTCACCAGGCCCGACCCTGCTCAGCTTGTGAGGTCAGACGGGATCGGGCTCGTTCAGGGCGGCACGGCCACGGACGCGACCTTTCAGGGTAAACCGCAAAGCTAAGCATCCGGCTTGAACTGACCCTGGCACTTCAGACACTAAACAGTCTCAACAGGACGTTGCGATCGACGCCCTGGTAAAAATCAATCAAGATCACGGGCAGCAGGAAGCGCCCTGCCGCCCGCCTTCGGAAAGAAAGGGACACGCTGCTTCCCCTAGGCTCCCGCGCTGAGTTCCATCCAGATGCCACCCTCCTAAGCAAAACGGGGGGGGGGGGGCATGCTGACTTGTCACTGCTGTCTCTTTCCACTCTCCGTGGCGGCAAGTTCTTGGTCACGGGCGGGGAGAGCCTTGTTCCTCGTCTCCCTGGACGCAGGGAACGCCTAAGGCTTCTCTCTGCCCATTTATGAAAACGGGTTTGGTTGCTGTGAGACGACTCTCTTCGGAGATCAGAGTCGCTGAAGCACCCCCCACCCCCCCGGACTGGACCCGGAGGCGGCCTGCTCGCGGGCTGTCTGACCGGCTGTGACACACAAAGGTCCCTTTGACGCCGCACTCCAAGGCTGACACTTGCCAAAGACACGTAAAGCTAATAAGTGCTCAGGGACCCGGGCTGGCCACCAGAAGCTGGGCAAGGAAGTCAGCCTCCCTCCTGCGCCTTCCCACCGGGCACGGGTCACACCTCTGTCGTCCCTGGAACCCTCCGAAGAAGCGTGAACTCTGTCCCTTTAGGAAGAGGGTCGGTGGCACGAATGACTGAAGGTGCAGCTGCAAAGAGGAGGTCTTAGGAAACTCGTCAGAGGCTACCTGGGAGTCGACGTGGCCATTTTTCTAATCCCCTAGTTTCCCGTGCAGGAGAAACAGAACTAGCAGTACTTTCAACTGTCTGCGTCAACACGGGAAAAGTTTTCAAAAGCCCTCGCTTCTGGTGGCCTCCAGCACAGCTCACCCGGGGACGCTGACACTCCGTGAAAGCCAGCTGTCCACCTTGCCACACAGAATGAATTTCGCCACAGGATCCTCCCGCTCTGCTACCCTGAAAGCCACAGAAATGACGGACACGCGGGTCGGGCTCAACTCCCCAAAGGAGGCCCTGCCTGACCTCATAAATAAAAACTGAGCCAAAACTTAACTCTGAAAAGGAATTCAGCCGGTGATGAAATGCTTCCCGGGAGTGTGCGACTCAGGAAGTGACATTCGACGATGGCTGCAAACAGGAATCTACCCTCAGAAAGAGGAAACTTAAAAAAAAAAAAAAAAAGAAAAGAAAAAAAGAAAGAGAAAACTGACAGCCGTATTTTAGAACAAGAGAGAAGCAGCGACCCTTTTTGAAAACAGATTTAACACGCGCCTGAGCTTACACCACGTTAAAGCTCGTCATTGTGTCCAACACAAACAGTCACCGTTTCAGATAAAAACACACTCAGCATTTGTTCTCAGGGTCATTCGCTCTCGAGGGTCCGTCCATGGTGATTTTGTAAACATGTAACCTCTGCGTCATCCCGGGCTCCGCAATCCAACCCCCACCCCCGAGCATCTGCCTCCGGAGCCCCAGCCTCTCAGAGAAGCTGGCTCACAGTTTATGGGACATAACCAGCTTCAGACAAGCAGCACTGTCAACCACCACCGTTTCCTTAGGCCCAGGTGGAGGTTTGACTTGGGAGGTCATGACAGAAGCCAGAAATCCAGAAAAAAAAAAACTCATATAAAAACACTATTCCTGGGCCTTGACCAGTGACTACAGGCAATAAAGTAAAAAGAACCCACAGAGCTGTTTTGAAATGACCAGAAAAAGTTAAACCTCAGTTTCTGCAACACTCGACTCCCAGTGTTAGTTCTTCAAGGGGACGATGCGCAGAGTAAGGTTTGGAGTTGTGAGGTTCAGAGGGGTGTAGTAGGAACCCCAGACTTAGAATAAAACCAGCGCCCCCCAGAGTGGGTGACAGAGGCGTGCAGAAAACCCCCAGAGACACCGATCCAAAGGAAGGGAGAGCAGGGCTCCAGGGGGACGAGGCCCCATCACCTTGTTCAACGTCCCCATTCCACAGATGGGGAAACTGAGGCCCATGGCACACACACGGAAAGTCGAGAGATGTTATTCATACGGGAAAACAGAAAGCCCGCGATAGGAAACACACGTTCCGTGGGGTTCGAGAACCCAGGGCACTCAGCTCGCCGGAAACCTTCCTAGTGAAACAGACACACGCGCCGTCTCCCGAGGCCCGAGTGTCCGCGGAGTGCGCGCGGGGACCGCGAGCGGAGGGGGTGCGGTGCCCGCCCGCAGGCGACCCGCGGTGGGGACAGGTCACCGGGGGCCGTGCACAGGGCCGGGTGGCAGTGTCACACCCGCACCCGCACCCGCACCCGGGCGGGAAGGCTGCGCGGAGCCCCCAGCGCCGATCCCCCGGCCCGGCCCCGCGCCCACGCGCTCTCCGCGTCCGCAGGGCCGGGGCCGCCCCGAACCCCACCCTCGCATCCCTCGCAGAAGTTTCTGGGGGTTCGCTCCGGCGCCGCCCTCTGTGTGCGGGGGGATGGGGCGCAGGGCAGGAGTAAACAGAGCCGACGGCGGGTGCCCGTGCCCGGCCGGCCCCCGGGGCGCGCAGTGGGGGCGCGGGTCCAGCGGAGCCCGGCCGGGGATGGGGCGGCGGGGTGAGGGGGGGGCGGGGGGCAGGGATAGGGGGACGGCGGGGATGGCGGGGAGAGCTGCTTTCCAGGAAACCCCGAAGCCCGGCCCGGCTTCCCCGGGCCAGCAACCGGCGGCCCCTGAGCCCCGGGAACCGCGTTCGGGGGCGCACTCACCTCGGCCAGGCCGCCGCGGTCCTCGGTGTCCTGGCCGCTCAGCACCTTCTTCAGCTTGTCCATCGCGGCCCGTCCGCGCCGCCGCCTGTTGCGCTGCTCGGTCCCAGGCCCTTCCGGGAGCGCCCAGACCGCCCCGCGCCCCGCCCAGGTGCCTGCCCACCTGGCCCGGGCCCGCGCAGGCGCCCGGCGCGCCCGCCGCCCGCCGCCGCCCCGCCCGATCGCACGCGCTCGTTTGGGTAGCGCGCCGGGGACCCGCGGGCAGAGCGGGAAGTGGGGGCCACCCAGCCCCGCCCACCGGCGTGCGGGTCTGGGCCCGGGTCCCCGGTCTCCAGGTGCATCCACTCGACAGCCGCGAGCGCCGCCAGGTGCGGGCTCCCTGCCAGGTGGGTGGGCGCACGTGTGCAAGCCCTGCGCTCCCCACTCTGCCTTCTGCCGGCCGCCACCCGGAGACACTTTCGTGAAATCCCTGGAGGCCAACGGGAGTAACTTCACGCTACAACGAGCTTTGCGGAGACGCTACAGAGAAAAACACGAATCCCAGCGGGGAACGCATCCAGGGGCGTGGGCTGGGCAGAAACCCGAGGACCCAGCAGGTCTGGAATGAGGGAGCAGGGAAAGGATACTAGATGGGCGTTGGTGTGATTTATTGGCCTCAAAATGGTCCCCCTCCCCAAGTCTGTGCTGGAGAATCCACCGTACCCCAGGACAGGGCCGGAGACCAGACCCCGGCTCTCACCGCGGACTGCTTGCCAGGGGGTGTCTGCCAAGCTAACGTAAGATTAAATCAGCTTCGAAAGACAAATCCACAGAGAGGTTGCCAGGAGCACTGGAGCAGCGGTCCCCAACCTTTCTGGCCCCAGGGACCGGGGCTCCTATGAGAATCTAACACCTGACCACCCGAGGCGCAGCTGAGGCGGGGATGCTGGCGCTGGGGAGCGGCTGCAGCTGCAGATGCAGCTGTTCCCCGCCTGGCGGCTCACCTGCTGAGCTGCCAGGTCCCTAAGAGGCCAGGGAGGGTACTGCGACAGCCCCGGGGCTGGGGATCCCTGTATCAGAGCCCCTCACCCCATACACAGGAGAGACTGGGGCTGCTGTACTCACCAAGAGAATTTAGATGCTACTATGTCAACAAAAGGCCACTGCCACCAATCCAATACCAACAAGAGCCCTCCTTAAAAGGAACCATTACTCAAGAATCGCCAAACTAAGAGACACAACCTCTCAACAGAAACCCAAGGTACGTTCCTGAAGACAAAGGAGAGGCCCGCTTTTATAAAGTTCCCGCCCTGGTCCCTGATTGGTCCCTTCTATGCAAATGAGTACTCCCAATTTGCTGATTGGTCCACACAGCTAACTGGTTGGAACCCCGTGTTCGGATTGGTAGTTACAGAGCTGCCGAGGTTGGTTAGTACAGATGCAAAGGAGGACATAGCGATGCCTTGGGGTTGGAACCAGCCGGGCTCAGCTGATTGGTCAAAAGACCATACCAGAAACTCCTTTATAAGGGTGGTTCAGCCAGCAGGTGTGTCTGAGGCCCCAGTTTGCCAATGGCTCCCAGTTAACCGCACGGAGTCTTTGGCAGATTTATTTCTTCCCGAGGTCCACACCGAGAACTCGGGCCTGTTAGACGTTATCACAGATCGGCCAGGCAAAGGGATTGGCATAGGACACTCTTCACATCCGTTGTAATTACACCCCTCGTATGAGTTCATCGTGAATACTCACAATGCTTTGCTAACGTTAGTTTTCTCCTTAAGAGTGACATTCTCTCCTCCGTTAGACATGTCTCATTAATACAAATAAGTACAATACACACACTGAACCCCATGAAGACATATTCCATTATCTCATTATTGTAATCCCTTCTAGCACCCGATATTCAAAACTAAATATGGAATTATACATAGAACAGGTATGTACATTTCCCAGAACAGAAAATGTTAACTCAACACACAGGAGACACTGGCTGGCTGCAAGGTCCACAGAAGTACTGGGGACAGAGAAGAGAAAGAACCCCAAACCTAACCTGGGAATTATTTACAAGTACCTGTTGTTATATGTTCATTTCTAATCTGTCTGGAGATTCTGGCTACTATGCTGACCATATTCAAAATAGAAGCACAAATGAGAAAAGTATTCTAGACCATTCTTAAATTAAGCTTCAAGAGAAAATGAAATAAATGAAATAGCAAAACAGATCAGTAATTCCTTATTGTTTATTCTCCTCTTACAAAAAGACACTTGAGACAAATAAATATAAAATGGTGTATGTCTTGTTTTGCAATGGGCAAATACAGGTTTTCTTGGTATTCTCTGCAGGAATAAACTCAGGAAATTTTCAGAAGTACATTCTCCTAGGCACCACCCACCCTCTATGAAAAAAGGTCAATTCTTTTGATTCCCTACAATTTTGAACAATGGAGTCTCAGAATTAGTCATTTAAGACAGACTCAAGTTAAATATATATGCATATGATGATGTTGCCCAGAAACTTTAACTAATGAATATTCTTACAAGATTTCCATTTATAATTTATATGAATAAAGAGTCTGTTCTATTCAAATCTGCATGGCAAATAAAACAGAAAGCTGAGTACAATATATACACTTTCTTGTCCTAAGCGAAAACATTAAATACAGGTATATTTAATATACAGTGAACATGCCACATGTTTTCTTTAAGTCAACAAAATCTTGATTTCTTATACCTTGCAGGTGATGCAGCAGAAGGCAAATGCCAAAACCATTTGTGACAAAATTTAGCTAATAAAATTAGCTAAATAACAATACACACAACAGGACACTAGAGTCTGAGCAATGAACATTTTTCCAATCGTATTGTTTCACTAAAACTCATCTTTAGGCCAATACCTGAAGAGCTTTGCTGATATTTTTAATTTTAATTAAATATTCTTAGTTAATGGTTTATCTATAAAGTGGAAAAATATGTACACGTTAGTTCAAACCAGAAAGAAAGTGATATTTTTTTCTCCTGCCCTGTAAAAAATTATTTTTAAAAACCCATTTCCAGTCATTGTTTACTTGGTGCTTTATAACCACTTTCTACTTTATGAAGACCATGTATAAAAGCAGAAAGAAACATAAAATATTTAAAGGGTCATCATCAAAATAACCAAATGGATTCTAAATTTATTTTCATATTCCTTCTGTCCTACCTAGGTCTTGCACTAATTATTGGATTCCCTATAACATTAAATCAAACCCAATAAAAAAACCTGGCTTTTATATTTAAAAAGAAGCTCCCTCCTCCTCTCAAACATTGAAGCAGAAATTAATCTGGTTGCTTTAGGGGGAGGATGGAATATGTGCTAAAACAATCCCTATTAACCCTTCCAACTTTTTAAGGCCATTACCAACTTCAGGATTCAGCGGCTTATCCGTCCAGCGGCTGCGTGAAGGACGGGAGCGCGGGCTGCTGGCACGGGCAGGACCACGTAGAAGGACACGCGCCTGAAGGCCGAGGACAGCGCTCTGCCGGTCGGGTGGGTGGCCGGCCGCGCTCACGCGTGTCCACAGACACGACAGCTTACATACGTTCTCCAAAATACTGGGCTGTCCGGTTCTATGTCCGACACTTTCTTTAACTTCAAAAGCCATTTTAAATCTAGGGGGGAAATGCATATTTTTAAATTTGTGGGTGAAGACCTTAAGAGCACACGTCAGTCTCCCAGGAGGAAGCCCTGACTCCAGACGTGCGAAGAAACAGCACAGAGGTGACGGTGACAAGCCCGTGCGTCACTGTGCATGACACGCACCCCGCGAAGGCCACAGGGGCTGCGACTGAGATTAAAACACACGTCCTCGCAGGGGAGACAGTGTCTCACGCCCCCTGCGCATGAGACCACTGATGACGTCCCGCTCTGTGACAACTTAGAAACCCAAATTTCACTCCAAAAAGCACGAATCTTGGAAATGAACTGAAGTCAGACAGGACACACACGGCGCTGAGCGGAGCCTGCCTACGATAGTCTTTTATTTTTTTTCCTTTAAGGCTACAGAAAATCTGCACATCGACAAGGCAATTAATTCTCATAATAAAAATACCCCGTCCCCATAGCCAAGGTCCCCAGTCAGATTCCACGGTGACCAGACGGCAGGTCACATGCTACTCCACAGGCGTATTTTCTTGTGAGTCTGCGGGGTTATGATCAATTCTTTCTGGAAATACGAGCTTCTCGCAAACTGTCTCCTTTATCGGTAAATACTGTGATATTTCATTGGGTTCCGTGAAGAGGGAAGGTGAAACATGCTGGGAAATACAGAAAGCACATGAGCACACGATCAGTTACTGCGCAGAGGCCTTCTAGAAACGCTTTGGTTCCAGCGTTCACGAAGCGTGCGGATTTCTGAATGCAGGGCGGTGCACGGATAAGGAGCATCCCTAAGTGTCCCTAATGGTCACGCATCTCCAGATCTCACGGGGATATGAATTCACCACGTCCTGGTCCGCGCTCCCTCCACTCCCCGCCGCTAGGGGGCACACTGGGAGCGGCGGTGGCCTTCCCTTGGCACCCAGCGTGCGGCCCACAGTGGGAACTACGTGAGCGGTCTGAGCCACGTGTGCTCTGCGCCCAGACCAGAGATGCGCGCAAAGGGTGGAAAAGGAATATCAAGACTGCAGGGAGGTAGCACTTTTGAAGCAACTCATTACAGAATTCGAAGTGCCAAGGACACCCTCTCCAAGTCCCAGGGCAGCAAAAATAAAGAGAAGTTACGCCAAAGCCAACACGCCGTGCTGCGGAGCCGCCACACTTCGGGGGGAGAGGAGACTGGGGGGAAGGAATTACAAGGTGGCGGGTGGCAGGCGGAAAGGACGTCCAGTGGGGGCCACATGCACGACTCAGGGTAGGTCACACCTCTGGGTCTCAGTTTCTCCAGAGTAAAATGTGGACATTGGACTGGATGATGGCTAAAGAGCTAACAACGCTGACTGTTCTTGGATTTGAGGTAAGCTCAGAAAAGTTATACCTGAGCAGGAGTCTTCCTCCAGAGCCCTTTAGGTGAATTAATAGGCTTAGGGATATAGATTTGGGAGGACAGGTGAGGCTTGGGGATGAGGGAGGTACCATATTTAAAATGGAACGTAAAAATTCAATGTCTAAAAACTGACATTTAAATACTGTACCATTAAATTAGCAATCTTGCTCTCTCGTGATGTATATTCTCGTAACATGTAGGTCTTGTCGGCCTGTGTTTGGAAATAAAAAAAGTTGCAATAAATTTATTTATATTGATTTTATAACCCTTCCTATTAAACGGAACTGCTTGCAAGTTCGTAGTTTGTGAAAGTAGCATGGAGACTATCACATTCCTCAGTGAGGTAAGTGCTACTGACCGCTCACCGAGAATTCTGAATTATTAATTCCAATCCCTATAAATCACAGGAACGTCAGATACCAATATGTGCACAGATTTGATAATTACCACTTAAGAGAAACACAAGCAAAGGTTTTACTTTGAAAATAATTATGTGTATAAGTGAGATACGCAAGAGATTTTAATATTAGTTCAAGTTCATAACTAAATCTTTTCCTTAAGCTATAAATATTATCATTTACTCACATGACTCTGGCTACTTTTATGTTCCAAAAAAACAATTTTAAAATACCTTATTCTCCCATTTCCGCAAAATTCTTGCCAAATTGCTTATTTAAAATCACTGTTTTTTGGTACAATTTTTCCCACTGAAGATTTTTTTTTAAGTTAGGTTTTAAAACAGCAATTTATTACAGTTTTTTTTTTGGGGGGGGGCGTAATACTTTTCAATGAGAGAAACCCACAAGATTAAACTCCCTAAAGTTTCAATCCTTTACATCAATAAGGATAGATTAGTGCTCGTTATTTAAAAATAATCAAATAACGAAGTATGTAAAGAGAGCATAAACCAGCAGCCATCTCGGCTCTCACGGCACCGTCCTCAACGTCGGGAAATCTCTACACAGAATCTCATATAACCTGACGCGCATCCTCCACGTCAGCTAGCTAGGACTCTCTGCCGCTGACTTAATGGTGGTAATGTCGCTACTACACGGATACAAAGTAAGCAACTTAATCAATGCCCATTCAATGGTTACCAAGTGTCTTCTCTCTCTCCATTCTGGGTTACAAACAACAGAGCCACAGACACCCATACACCTACAACCCTAGGCAACGGCCTGATTCATATTTGTGGATTATCACATAATCGACTCTTTTTAGAGTAATTCCTCAAAAACTCAGTCTCATTGAATTAAAACGTATTTTTTTTAAATTTAGATTTTGCCCTTTCTAAGGAGAAAAACGCAGCCAACTCTTATACTTCATCGGGGTGTTGTGAGAGGTGCCGTTACAGCGACCGCCCTGTGGACACCCAGGGTCTCTCCTCTAAAGCGTCATCCTGCAGGACCCCAAACCTGAAGGTCAAGAGCCGTTTGGCAAGGACAGGCTGCCGGAAGCATGGTCAGGACGCCGTTTACGCCTCCCTCCACGCGTTTTACCACTTTTGTATTTTCACAAACCTTGTGTGTTCACAGTTCCTTCAGATGGGCACAGAGCTTTCGAGCGTTAGAACAATCACCTAAATAACTAAGGTACCCCAACTTCAGGAGGCCGTGTGATTGCTATGTCTAATATCAGTTCCTCGTGTAAACAAGACGTACTATAAACTAAGCGGAGAGAGTTAAGGGACAGTTCTCTCAGATTAAGGACGCATAACCCCCTCCCCAGGTAGGGAGCGTCCCGCAGAAAACACTTTCGGAGAGGAAGATGCGCGTTTCAGCAACTGCCGCCGGCAGCGCCTGTGAAACGGCGATCTTAACGCGAGAAAGGCGGCCACAGAACACAGCAGCATTCCACGTCACGCTCTCAGATGGACGGTGCAGCCCAGGAAGGGGCCCAGCGGCGCTGAGTGCGCTCGCGCGGCGAGCCGCTACCTCGTGGTAGAGTCGCGTGTCGTTCATTCTGATGAGCACGCCATCGATTCTCAGGAAAAACCGCAACAGCAGGAAGAAGCTAGACGGCATTACTCTCTGGAAACAACAAGAAAAGCGCATTCAGATTTTTCTGGTGACCGTCCTGTCCTGGTCCTCGTGCCGCAGGGGAAGCGTGCCCCTGCCGGCACCGAGACGCGCAAGCACGGCCCGGATGCCGAAGGCGGCCGGCGCTCCCTCCGGGCTCCGGCCAGGAGCTGTCACGGCCGTGAGGGAGCGTCGCAGTGCTGCCGGGATTCGGGAGACAGAGACCTGTTTGCTCTGAAAGGTAAACGCTAACCTATTGGCAAGAACACAGCTCCTGCTGAGATGCCTGTCACCGCACAGTGCCACAGGCCCCAAGCCCAGCCAGGACGAGGGAATACTCGGGGCACGAAATTCTGGCCTAGAAACAAACACTGAAATTAACGTCTGAACTAAACTTAGTCTTTTAATTAGATGGAGGTGATGCCATTCGACAGCAAAGCCATCGCAAGTGACAGACGCCGCGGGCTCTCACGCAGCTCGTCCCAGACCGCATGGCGCAGAGCCCGGAGCCCACGCTCTCGCCCGGGGCTTTTTTTCCTTTTAAGTAAAAATCGTCCAGGTTTAAAATGGAAAATTGAGATGGAAAAAATCACTTCAAAACCTGAAACAGTGAGATACATTAAGAGCAACCGAAAGGGTCCCACCCAAGAACATGAGGGCCATGACGTAAGTCCCTCTGCTTAGAAAAGCAGCATTCACGTTCCCATCGCATTTCTTTTGATGATTTAGAGTTAGTCTTACGGAAACTAGAAATAACCATCCATAGGCATCTAGTTTTGCAATTCTAAAGCAATTAAAAAGTTCTATCAGTTTCGCAACCAGGGTTAAAAGACCCAGAGGCAAGTGAGACGACATCAATATACTCCGTACCCCAAACTCCTAGCGAGGAGGAAAGCTAGGAGGTCATCCTCAGAAACATATCCTGTTTCAGAAGCTCACTGGAAAGCTTTGTTGCTCTAAAAATAACCTGGGACGGTTCCCATTCTATTTGAAAGCAAGTGGGAAAATGTACATTTTAAATCAGAAAAAGCCCTGTGGACAAAGGCCAACCAAAGACCTCGGCCAGCGAGGGACTTGGAGGCCATCCCCATGCTTCATTCTCTGGCACCGGCGGTAATGGGACAGGCTGAATGGATCAGCCACTCTCCCAGGCCACCAGCTCGGAAAATATGTCGGTGTCACCGTGTCCCACCGTCAGGCCCCCCGCCTGGTCCAGCAGGACAAATGTATCCACCTAGAACCCGGACGAGGGGCCCCATCCTCTAAAAAGCCTTTGCTGACCCACGCCCTCCATTCCCACATCGGCCACCCACCTTTCTGTTCAACACACCCCACAAGTGTCCTACGTCACGTGTCATCAAGTAAGAAGCACTCTTTGTCCTATGGTGTAAAAGACCACCAGGTCGCTGACCTGGGTAACCGTGAGGAACGCCGGGCTTGGGGCCCCCTGGAGGAGGGCCAGACCCTGGGCCCCTCCCCACCCACCACCGTGGAGGGGGAGCTCCCTCTTCTGCCTGGGGCTCACCCAGATCCCCGGGGTTATGAGCACGGGCAGAGTCAGACCGACTCCCCGTGCACGTGACCTGGGGCAGGCTACCCCTCTGACCCTCCCTTTCCTCGCCTGTAACACACGGACAGGAAAGTATTCAGAGAACTTGCGGGGGGTGACACGAGATGACGCAGACAAGCATCCGGCATGGCGTCTCACCAGAGCAAAGGCTCAAGCCCCTTCCGCTCCCCCCTGCTCCTCATCCTGGGAAACCTCGGTCCACCCGTTTCTCCCCTCTCTCTAGGACCCCTTCCTGTGGACACCTATAGGTGCTCGGGTCTGGCTGTGGTTCCACAGTGTAGCGGTGAGCACGTGTGCTTCACACGCAGAAGGGTTCACACCCCAGTGGAGCCACGGTCCATGGTCTACGGCCACGCCACCCTGAGCAAGCCCGATGTCTGATCTCGGAAACTGAGCAGGGTCAGGCCTGGTTAGTCCTTGGATGGGAGACCACCTGGGAAGACCAGGTGCCATAGGCATAAATAATTATAATAACAATAATAATTTTTTTAAAGAAGATGCTCGGGTCTTCCCTGTATTTAAAATGTAAAACACACACACACCTCTGTCAACCTCAGGTCCCTCCTCGCCATGTCTGTGGCTTCTGCTACACCAGTGAGTGAGTCTGGTCTCTACCTCCACACATCATTTACCCACACCAAGCAACTGAGACTGCTCCCGCCATCCTGATTGCTACAACCAACAAACCAGCTTTAGTCTCAAGGACGCCGTGCCAGCTCCCCAGGTCCCTCTACGGCACAGTACCTACCTGTGGCCCTCCCTGAGAAGTTCTAGGCCCTGGGTCCCCCAGGCACCACACTCCTGTGTCTCGCCTGGATCTGTACTCAGGAGGATGGAGAGGTGACGCTCTAGCTAGGTCTTAAAGGATGAGGTCTCTAATACAAGCTTCAGCTGAAGTTTTCAGGCAAGCGTCAGGAACCCAGTTACAATCTAACAGGAGTGACTGTGTGTGGCCTGTTTACTTTTCTTCCTGAGCACGTTCCGCCGCCAGTGGGGCTGACCGGGCCCTCCAGGGAGTCACACTCTTAACGGGAGTGATCTGGCCTCCAGGGAGTCACGCTCGTCAGTTCTGCTCCCATGTCTACGTGGAAACTGAAGCGTGGTTTAACGGTGCACCGAAGTCCTGACACGTGGGTCACTTCTTTAAATGACATCCACCCTGCTGTCTGCAGAGCCTTTCATATCATTTTTAATTCAAAACGTAAAATGAAGCCACGGTTTTCATTCAAATTAAATAGTAACTGCAAAGCAGTCAGGCGGGGCTTGGATAAATGCTTGCCAAACAAGTCATAATAGCACGCTAAGGTTTTGTGAATTTTCTAACGAACATAGTAAGATACCCTCGAGCCCCAGGTGACTCTCGATACAACATCATGTTAAGGCGCGGTGACTCAAAGTGAGCCTTACATTTTTGACCAACAGCAGGGACGGAAGAAAGATTTTAAGCAAAAACCATAATACTCACAATTTTCACACTTAGGCTTGAAACTCCATGATCATGAAGCTCATCCTCAAACAGGAGAACTTCTTCAAAAAACTTAATTTGCTCTCTGGCTTTCAATTTCTCCGTATCTATATGGTCTGTTGTGGGTACCACCTGAAAGACAATGTTTAAGAAGGAGCACATAAAAAACGGAGACGCAGGCGAGCCGCTCACGCTACGGCATGGCCCCGGAGGCTTCTCCCAAGCCAGCCCGCAAAGCCAGTCACCACCGAAACGGGGCGGGTCAAACAAGGTCCCACCTCCTCGCTCCTGGCAGTGACACGTCCAACGGCCTATGCAGTTTGCCGAGGCTGTCAGCCAGGAGCGAGGGGAGAGGACATCAATCTTTGAGGCATCCTAAGGGACCTCCAGAGCCTCCCTCCCCCCCGAGACTGCAAAGCAGGGCCCCGAGGGCTGGCGCCTGGCACGCAGCAAGAGCTCAAGAATGAATGAGCGAATGAATGCGTTTTCTCTCCAAACCTATGTTTCTGTCTTGGAAGCAGCACAGAAAAATAGTTAAGGCTTGGGATGCACAGCAGTAGCAGCTGAAGACAAGAATTCAGCTCCTGCTATGAACTTCTGTCTTCTCAAGATTCTGAAATTCTTGGCAGGGACAAAAGCCCGTACACAGCCCCGACCGCAACATTGCGCCGAAGTGCCAACATCTGACACGGGGTCTCCAGGAGCCACTTTTAATGTAAATAGTTCCACGGAAATAACTTTGTTCTCTATAACAGAAGGTGATATTTAGAGACTGCCACCTAAGCCAAATCTCATTTCGGCCACACTGTACGATTTCAAAATAGAGCTAAGCGCCCAGTGTGAGACCCACCAATCGCGTCTGGCTGGGGTCATTGAGCAGGGCCCCCCGTGAGCAGGGCTCACCCAGGTGCAAGCTCACAGCAGCACAGACAGCATCCCGCGGGTTAGCAAAGCTCTGCTGGGAGGCAGACAATTCTGTCTCCCTGGTTTACTGAGAAACTGAGACTCAGATAGATGGATTCAGTCGCTTGCCTCAAGTCCCGCCAGGCTCACACAGTGTGGGCAGGACACACTGTCTGGCCCACGTGTCTGTTCACTGGAGAGCCGGAAGCTACCAGCTAGCAGGTTCTGTCTAAATCACCTAACACGTCACATCGAGGACAGATACATTTTAACGCTTCTTGATAATAACGATAACATTAAGGCAGTTTGCCACTGCTACCAACAATGTAGCATTGCCACTGCTACTTTTAGTAATAAAAACTGTTTCACTCTGGCCTTTGATTTTCTGCTACTAATCAATAGGCAAAATCCCCTCACATCAGGTTCTGAAGCCTCCCACACGGAAAGTAGAATGAAAGAGTAGCACAAAATAAACCCATTACTAGAAAGTTCTAATGCTCAGACTGTTCAAGACAATGACTCATAAAATAAGATTTACCTTTAACTTGAGTGATTCTCCAAGTAACGTGCCCTTGTAATCTGTCGTGTAGGTCCAGTCGTAGGGTTTCACGACCTCCTTGGAGTGCTCGCCCTCCGTCCTCAAATACCAAAATGAGAAGGGTCAGATGTGGTGACGCAGAGCACGGGTCACCTGTATCCATGTCCCACCAAATCACAGTCTACAGACAGCATTAGATACGCTCCCGAATACATGGGCTTGTCATAATTCACTAACACAGACCTTTCTCTTTTTTCCTGCACATTTGCTTTATTTAACTGCTGCTCTGATTCTCAAAGAAAATACATCTTTCTTGATTTCAAAGCGTGAATTTTCAAGACGAATCGTACAGATTTTTCTTCAAAAACAAGAACATTAAAATAGGGTGCACTGCATAGCTCAGCTCAGGTGTAATTCAATTCAACCCAATAAATATTTGAGAGGTGGGTAACTAATCTCTGTTTTGTTGATGAGAAAAATTAATTCAAGAGCGATCCGCCTGTCGACTTTAATCACCGCACCAGCCCTGCATTCTGCCAAAACACGCACCCCATGACGGGACCTCTCCCCAGCCCCCCCCCCGCCCTACCGCGCCGCGCGGCCCCTCACCTGCTCTCCTGCCACGCCTCAGCGCAGGCCACCTTCAGCATGCCTTGGTAGTTGTTCACGCACCTCAGCGCGTCCGTCGCGTTGAACTCGATTCCAAAGCCAGAACCGTGCTGGATTCGTAAAACGTTGTCTCCGAACATCATTTCGGGGAGAGATGGCATGTGCAGTTCGTCGGCTAACCTTCGCACAAGCAGAGGGCAGGGGTCACCTGGCTGTGGGCACCTGTCTCCTCTGGATGTCAACAGAGCGCTCCCCACGTGACCGAATGAGTTAAATAGTCCATGATCTCACAAACACGATCCATTCGCATCTACAGCTGCTTTCGTCACCCACCCATTCTCTCCACGTGTATCTTTATGACACTGTAGTAGGTAGTGGCTATACTGACAGGTCTCAAACAAGTATAGAAATAAACACATACTATAATGTCGGCTAGTGATAAATGACATACCAAATATAAAGCAAGGTAATGGGGGGACGCTATTAATAGGGAGATGATCAGAGATTGTTCTGAGGTCGTTGAGCTTGATCCTCAAAACTGCTTTGGGAGCTAAGAAAGGCTCAGAGTTCAGATAGCTAACTCAGGATAACAGAGCTAGTGACTCTCTTTTCATTATGCTGACCCGCTCTCTAATACGTGGACCTCATCTGGCCGGCCTCTTTAGGGAAGAAAGTTACATCAGACATCCTTTAAAGCCAGAATCACGAATTATTAATCCACAGATGTGTTTCGTTAGCCTGAACAATATTTAAAATAGTTGCCAACAATTACGAAGAGACAGTTGCTACAAAAATTAAGAGATTTTAGAGAAATCTGGACTTGTGATTTTTCGGTTTTGAAAAAATTAGAAGACCTGGCAACATGGGACCTATACTGCCACATGGCACCAACTGGCTAAAACTTGGGTTTTAGGTTGCCCCTTTCACTGGGGCACAGGCTCTCCGATTCACCCGTACCCTTGGCGTTTTAGAAAGGTGAAGAATTTGCAATCCCTGTTGTAAAGTTTTAAGTGGCGGCTACTCACTTCTGGAGTAAGTAGCTCCATGTACAAATCACCACGCCTTTGACCCATCACCGCAGTCACCACCAGGACGTTCACCTTTGCTCCGGAAGTTCAGCTCCTCAACCAAAGGCCATTATTGATGAGCTGGCAGGGACTCCTGGATTTTAGCCTAAGAACTCTGCCCAACACACTCATGCTGAATTTTCCAGTTACCTGATGCAACAAATTTTTTATTGATAGATTTTGGAAAATTTCCGAATGTATTACAGTCTTTTTTGTGTTCTTCAACAGAAAATATAAAATATTATTTTACCTTTCCTTGACGATCAGGGATCATCACATTTAACAATATCGAGAGACAATGTGCTCAAGTTCAACTGATGTGTACACCTCTGGTAGTCCTATGAAATGTTTTACTTATATGTGTAAAAGAATCACTCACTTACACGGCTCCAAATGTTCTCAATCCAGAGTATCTTAAGCACTGACCAAACAGAGTATCTGAACACCATTTCCAATACCAAGCTTCACTCTTAACAAATAGGTATCACCACTTGTAAGGCAGGGAAGACAGGAAGCTTCTATGAGATTAAGATGCCTTAACTCATTAAAGGAAGCTTCCTTAATCCAATAATTCCCATAATCCATTCATTTAGCACCCTAGAGATTGTTATGCCCTAGGGCAACGCATCACAGAAAAATTTAGGATGGGAGAGGGGCAAGCTTTTCTTTGTCATGGGAAGGACTAAGTATATTCAGGCAGATCTACTTTAGAAATAACAAATAAAAGGATTAAAGATCTGGAATTTGATTCCCTTTACAACTCGCCATGCATCCGGCACCTCTTAAAGAAACCGTCAGTAATTATACAGGTAACCACAACTGGAAGCGGACTGCTTTATGGACAGCACAATTACATGTATGCGGTGCAATATGCAACAGAGAAGAAAACAGTCAATCTGTGGGGGGATAAATTTTTCCTTTTTTGTATCGTCCTAGCTTTCCTTAGTGAGTCTTCAAGAAAGCCTTTTTCTTTCTTTCTTTTTTTAGGCAGCTAAATACCCTTTCAAGACTCTCCTCTCTCCCCCGGTCACCTCCCTCTGCCTAGATCTTAAACGCGGGTGCTTCCTAGGGTGCCATCTCGTGACCTTGTCCTCTTGTTCTTGATGATCTTCATTCATTCCCAAGGCTCCAGGTAGCAACTGAAAGGTGATGACTCCCAGAGCCAAAAACAAGCTTTTTTAGGCTCCAGGATAAATATATCCAAACATCCACTACATACATCTCCACTTTATGAACCACACGCAGTGCACATTCCAACACACTAAACTCGCCCTCTGTCCAACACCACCTGTCCCTCCTGCCGTGTTTCTCACCTCGTCCCATGGCAATGCTTCCCCTGCAGTCACAGCCCAAGCGAGAAATCTTGGCCATCCCTACAGGTCCCTCCCCTTCCTTCCTTCTCCTGTCAGCTGGCCGTCAAATCTCGCAAACCTCTCGTGTCCTCCCTGGCCTTCTAACTGGTCGCCTCGGACCCAGTCCCGCAGCCCTCCTCCCACCCGTCATCCTCCACACCGTCTCCAGAGAAACCCTGCAGAGTGCACATCTGAGCATGTCGCTGCTCTGTGTCTCATCACACCCGGTGGTCGTCAGACAAAATCCAGAACGCCTTAGCTGGGCATCAAAGTTCTCTCGGCAACACCTCCAATCAATCCCATGGGGCCTGCTTCTCTCATCGCTTACTCCGAGTCCCCCTCCGGATCCCCGCGCTCCAACCGCACAGAAACAGCTCTTCAAACACACCATGCTCTCTCACTCTCCCTGACCTCCCGGCGGTGCACGTGCCCTCCGAGCCCCCACACTTCGTCAAGATTCAGCTCAGGCACCCCAACTTCCCTGTCCTCCGAAAACGCGACACATCTCTAGGGAACAGCAACTGGCGCTGCACGGTAACCGCCGTCCCCCTCCGGAGCCCGTCCCCCTCCTCCGGAGGCCGTGGGTTCCCCGATCGAGGCGGGCTGGCTTCCCGCTTCCGGACCGCAAGCGCCCGGCGCCGCACAGGACGCACGGAGCGCCGAGCGTGAACATCATCCCCGTTACTGACCCCAAGCAAACAGGCCAGGGCCACCCCGGCAGACGCGGGGCGGAGGCGGCGCAGGCCGGGGCAGGTGGAGACCTGCGGGGGGAGAGGCCAGTCCGCCGGCGCGGTCACGCGACACCCCCCCCCCCCGGCCGAAGGACGCGAGCGGCGACTCGGTTATTCACCGACGTTGTCACTCCAGGGCCCCGTCCTGGGGGGACGGAGACAGAGCCTCCGCCCCCGCTGCGCGAGTCGCCCGGCCGCCCGCCCAGGCCCAGCGCCCGCCCGCGCCGCGACCCCGGGCCCCGGAGCCTCACTTCTCCACGTCCGCCGACTTCATGATGTGCGTCTTGGCCGCTGTCAGCTTCCAGGGCCCGAAGGTGAAGTCCTGGTGGCTGCTCTGGAAGCCGTGGATCATCATGGCCGAGGCGGGGCGGCGGCGGCGGACACCCGCTCCCCTCCCTCGCAGCGGCCCAGCCCCCTCGGCCCGCGAGCCGTTACCATGCCCGGCCCGGCCCCGCCCGCGCCGCCGCCCGCACGCCCGCCCTCCTCCCGCCTTGTCCCCGCCCCTCCGCCTTTTGCTTCCGGGCCCTCGCACCGACGCTGCGTGACCCACGTCTTACGTCACGACGCACCGGAAAAACGGAGAGCGGAGACGGCGCGGGGCGGGGCTTCGCCGCGAGGGGGTGTGGTCCTGGACGCCCCGCCCCCCTGAACTCATTGGTTGGCGTCATTTCGGGGGATTTCAAGGCACAGGTGCTGCGGAGCTTGATCAATTTAGGCCAGGCGGGGTCCTGGATGGACCCACTGGACCAAACTGGGGATCGTCGGGCTGGATTCCCGAGACAGCTGGTGGGAGGAAGCCCAGAGAGACGGGTGGACCCCTCGGGAGAAGGCCAACGTTAGGCAAGCAGGGACACTCCTGCCCAGAGGGGAAGCCCACCAGGAAGAGGGGGAAGGAGCGATTCAGGCTGAGGATCCTGCCCCAGATGGGAGGACCAAGAGCCAGGACTCTAGCTCTACAGCAGCAAGAGAGGAAGGCAGAACCCCATGCACAGGAAATGAGTGGAGCAGGTAGGGAATGGTGTCGAAGCATCAAGCCCAGAGGAAGAAGAGGCCATTACTCCAGGCGAAGGCTGTCGTGGAGAAGCGAGGGAATAAACTTTGTCCCTGCACTGAGCGCGCTTTCCTTTTTCTCATGCGTGTCCTTAGATCCAGTTTCCCGGAGCTTCAAAAACCTCGGAAGAGTCTCTGTTCTGTACAACCAAAGGGCTCAGTGGAAACAAGGAGCTACTTTAAACACCCTGGGTTCCCCGACTTACAACCCTTCATCTCCCAAGTATTCACATAAAACATATATAAGGGAAGCCAGCTTCTATAGAGGGGAGGGAAGAGAAAGATTTAGATAACTCAGATTGGGGAATTTAAATGGGGGAGGAGATGCTAGGGATGAGAATATAAATATTTCAGCAGTGTAACTGGGGAGGGAGGAGGTATAAAAGACCCATAGGATTTGAGGAGCTCAGAGAAGACAAGATCGATTGCATCCAAGTTTATTTTTAGAAAAAGAAATGTTCCTTTGGAAATAATACCAATCCGTTAATAAAGGAGAAACCAAAGCTAGCCGTCGCAAACTCTCTGTTTCAGAGAACTATATTAGCTGACTTAACTTCCAGAACAAATATACTTTTATAATACATAGCTTTATACACTTCTATACTCTGCTAAAATATATATTTTTACTTATCACTATATTTTTCTAACAATATACATGGTGAAAAAATCCTTCTAAATCAGTTGATATCACTTTATCTCTTTTTCATTTAATAATATAACCCATAGTGTGGCTAGTTTATTCAGCCTTTCCTCTGTGGACGAGTGTTGGCTTTGTTCATACTTTTTGCCACAACAGATAATATTGCAATAGACTTTCTTGCATGTGTCTATTCTCTATTGGGTGCTTTCATTTCTTCGGGATAGATTCCCAGAAGTAGGTTCTCTGGGCCAAAAAGCATAAATTTATTTTAGTTTAATAGATATTGCCAGGGCCCTAGTTCCAAATGCTAGCGTGAGGACAAGCCACCTCCAGAAACGTTCAATTAGTAGGTGTTGGGAGGCACCCGAAACTCTGAATTTTTTTCAAAGCTTTCCGTGTAATTAATAGGAAGTAAGATTCTAGAATCACAGGTTCACCTCACTGCAGGATTTACCATGAGGAGAAATAAGTGGAAGGATCAGGAAAGCCATCTAATGGGACTCCCTTCTACAAGGTCTCACATTTAAACCTTTCACATCACCAAATAACATTATAAGTAATAGAGACATTCTGACAGGAGTGAAAAAAGAAAATATTAAGCATTCAACCTTAAATGTACGTCTCATTATCTGCCCACCCCACTGGTAATATTTATCTTTTAATAAATTTTTGTCGTTAGCACATTTATATGGTAGAACATTGCCATCTGTGATAGAACATTTTAAATTCAATTAAGTCAACAGCTTATGTATAACATATGGCCCTATTCAAACAGGAACAAGAACAATTCCTTCAGCAAGATTATTTTTCTTCAAAAATGCCATCCTACTTACCAATCCAAAATACTTCAATGTTCTAATTTTTCTGGGTAGAGAAACAGATTGTTGCATTGTATTGGATAAGATTATTAGAAGTATTCATTTGCTAAACGTAACTTGAATATGCCATATGTTTTATAATGTGGTATTGGCATTTCTTCATTCTTGCCTGGTCTTTTTCATTGCAGCCCCCTTTCCCTTGCAATCTTCTCTCTTCCTCTCCCAGGGTCCCTCCCATCCTCTGGCCCATCTCCCCTCCACCTCACCGCTGTCTTTTGCACCCGGCCCACCCGGCCCTCCGCTGGGACGCCTGCAGCTTCAACATTGGCCACTAGGGGCCCTCTGCTCCCCTGAAGGCAGAGAAAAACGTCTTTTCCCTGCCCAACTTTCTTAATAGAAATACCGTAAGTCTCATGGGTTATTTGCAAAAGAAGATCCCCCCCCAAAAAAAAAAAAAAAAACAAGGGCAAATGAAAAGAACTAAAGGAAAGATGCTCCAAACCACAAACACTGTTTCCCAAGTTCAGCGCGGACTGCGTCTCCCCACACAGCTCTCAGAAGCTCTTCCTTCTCAGCCGTTCAGCGCTCAGCGGGCCCTGACATTATTTCTTCCCTCGTCTCTTCAGGCCTAGAGAAAGGAGGTGAGGACATTCGGATGCCGCCTGTCTCTGCGCGAGTCACAGCCATGGTTTGTTCCCTTAACTCTTGCCTGTATCTGTGCAGGTCATCCCTTCCTTAAAATCTATTTAAGCTATTTAGGAGTGATTTCTGATTCCTGCCAGGATCTTAATTGTCACATATATATATTTTTTTTTTGTGACAGGTTGCAGATAGTCTTCCCAATTTATCTTTTTTTTTTTTTTGGACTTCACTTATGATTTTTTTTCATGAACAATTTTCTAAATCGTGTCGTCAAATTTATCTTTCCTAGTATCATTTCTGAATGTGGTGTCATAGTTTAGGACGGGTTATCCCACTTCCAGGTTATAAAGAAGTTAATCTTTATTTTCTTTTATAATTAATTTGGATTTAATTGTTGACATTTAGATCTCTGTGACATATTTGGGATTTATCTTTTACACAAACGCTTAAATCCCCTCCTGGGCACAAACCTTATTGGTTAGATACATGCTCTTTTCAGAGAAGAGTCATAATAATGGTGAAATGATCATAATCTCTGCTATTCCTCTTCGGTGTGTTACAGTTTAAGACAGACTCTGATAATAATGATAATTTAAAAAGTGATAATGGCTACCTTTAACTACTGCTTGCTAAGTCCTGGGCATTTTACAAGCATCATATCATTTGATTCTCATAGCTGCTGTTGCAAAGCAAAATTCATTCGAGTAGATCGGGCGGTCTGATTGGCTTTATTAAGCATCTGGTGAACCAGGCAGCATCTCAGGTAGGAACTGGAAGGGCACTCGGAGGGGTTCTGCAAGATGGAAGTTTTTTTTATGGGGAGGAGAGTGGGCAAGGGAGCTCTTAACAAAAGAAAAGATTATTTGGGGGGCAAGATGTCTTCTCTTTGTGTGAAAGAACTAGGAAAGGATTTTATATTGTAGATCGCCTCTTCTTTCTATGGGGTGGGGGGCTGGATGGAGAGGGTCCCTGTGGCAGGTTCCCTCGCTGGTGCCTGGCCAGAGAATTCCAGACTGGTTGATTGATTAAGACTGTGCCCGGGAGAAGGTGACAGAGTCACCTAGCTTTGTACCGATAAATCTGACCCCATCGTGGCACTGTTCACAGTGACGAGACTTGCCACAGTCGTGAATGACTCTCGGTGAGGTCTGAACAGATCCAAGCGCACGTCTCCCTCGGCTTGCACGGTGGTGGTGTTTCCTGGACACATTGGGGCACCACAAAGCCATGCCGAAGACCTTATGTTTTCTGCAGGTCCTTCAAAAGTCACGTGTGAGTGGTATATTTCGTCTCTCGCTGTCCCATGCATGGCAAGACGCCTGTCATGCATACCCCCAGCCAGTCCATGTCAGGAGCGTCCGCTGATCGTTGTGACAAACGGAAAGCTCCCACGGATTTCCAAAATGTCACGCTGAGAACCACCGAGTTAGACGATTTCTGTTCCAAACCACAGAGCGAGAAAACCATATAGACGGAACAGGGAGGGCTTCGTCTGGGCCTGCACAGTGTAGCCAGCACCTACCTTCCCCTACTTCTCATCCTCCCCCGTTTTCCGTACTGCTCCCCTAGGTTCGAGCCCACCCAGTGTTCTCAGCAAAATGTCCCGGAGGCTTCCTCCTGCCCTGTCTCTATCCCTGCCCCAATCACGAGGCTGAAAAAGACGGGAAAGGCTGACAATCAGAGCCCGTGGCTCCAGAGCTGGGGGCGGGGGTGAGGGAGGGGATGCTGATCAATGCTATGCAACCCCCAAGGCTTATCCCCCCAGCGGGAAGCTATGGTTTCCCACAGGAAATGTGAGGATTTGTTCCTGGCAGGAGGGGGTGATGTTAAAGAGCAAAGGGCAGCTCCCCACACTTTCTGCAGTGACATCTCTGGGGATGGGGCCGGACACTGGGCTTTTTAACAAACCTCCCCACAAAAGATTTCTTTTATAATGTAAAACAGCTTTTAGGAGACATAATTTAAATTCCCAGGAGGGGTCCTGATTTCTCCCCAACTTCCATAATACTTGTTACTGCCTTCTCCATTCAGGCCCCCCCAGAGGGTGTGAACTGGACTCGAATTTCCCTACTGGCTGATGAATTCCAGCAGCTTTTCCCGTGCTTCCTGCTCATGTCTACACCTTCTCTGGAGAATCATCTCTTCAGATCCTTTGTCCATCTTAAAAATGGGTTGTCTCTCTTTTTTATTATTGAGTTGACAGGTTCTTTCTACACGTCCTTTATCAGATGCATGATCTGCAAACATTTTATCCCATTCTGTGAGTTGTCTTTTCGTTTTCTCGAAGGTGTCCTTGGACTCACTGAAACTTTTAATTTTAATAAAACCCAACATATTAAACTTCTTCATCAATTGTGCTTCTGAGAGATCCTTATATACCTCAAAGGTGGAGAACCAGAGACTTTTGAAGATATATTTCATTTTTCTTTAATTTATTTAAAAAGTTGTATTGGTTCAGGCCCTGGTCCCATAAGTGGTGAATAAAACAGAGGAGTTCCTGGCCCCATGGAGTCTAGTCTATATCTGCCAATAGAAACATACTAACAATAGATAAATGGGAAAAATACATATCTGTCATCACTTGCGATACATTTTGTATAGAAATAGAACAGGGAGCTCCGCGAGAGAGCAGTGGTTAGAGAATCTCTTTCATATGGGTCAGGAAAGACTTCTCTTAGGTGACTCAAGGGCAGGAAGGGCTCAGCCTGGGGAAACAGTGGTGCCTGCTGAACACACATCAGACGGCATGCCGGTTTTACGAGGACCGCTGGATATCGTATCAAAGATGTCCTGTCACGTGCTGATGAGTCTTCAACCAGCAGTCAGGATTCACTTGGATGAGGCCTTTCATTAGCTTAGTTCAGAAGTCGTTACGGTGGGTGGGGGGTGGGGGGACCCCAAAGAATATGGTTTATGAAATTGATTTGGGAAAGGAGAATTATTACATATCCTTTTCTTACATTTTTGAAAAAAAAAATTATTAACACAAAGTCAATGTCATGGTTTTCACACAACTGTCACCTATACAATAATATATAGGGAAATCACCACTTGGGTCATTTTTTGTTTTCTCTGCACGAAACTGAATCCTGCTCACAACTCAATATTAGCTCTAGGAAAAAAAAAAACAACAACAACCACCTTAAGAGAGCAATTGGAAAATGCATTTGTTGGCAGCAATGTGTATCCTAGAATGCACAGTAGTTCCTGCGCTCTCGAGCTATGGGAAGAAAAAGCCTGTGTGATCAATAATATATTTGATCATGAGCGTCCGGAGAAACAAATGTTTTCAGCTGGAGAGTCCGAAACGGAACAGGATGAGCATGGGAAGGACAGTTTTTTGCATCGTTGCTGGATACAGAGCCCAGGGAGCCATCATTGTTAGATTGTCATTCTCTCCGTGCCGTCTGCGGCACGTACTTCCAGTTCCTTCTTAAATACCTTTCTCAGGGGTGTAACTCCCAGGCGTCCGTGGCACCTGAGAGTTCTTACTTACTTGATCTCTTTTCATACGGTTAACTCTACAGATAGGCTGGAGTGAGCGTGCCTATATGACATGTGAATAAGCCAAGGCTCAGAATGGTTAGATAACTCTCCCAGGGTCACAAGGCCTAGCCAGTACCTGAGTCGATGCAAATGTAAAAAAAAACAACGAAAAACAACAAGTGATTGCAGAGTAAAAGCATAAAATGCCCTGGAGACCAGACACCTTCAGGCTCCTTGGGCGCCTCGCTTGCCGGGGTGACCTAGACTCGGGAGTTTCAGCTTCGTTTTCGACCAAACAAAGCACCTGTCTCACTGGAGTATGCAGCCATCCAATTACCCTTTTACTCCCCATTATCCCACTGGTCCCCGAAGATAAGCTGGGTGTCTGGCAGGTGCTACACCGTCAGTTCTCATGCTAAACGGCGCCTCAGTGGCCTACTGGGAATAAGGAAGCAGCTCCACAGTGCCCGTGTGGAGACAAGGGAATACTTAATGCACTTATCAAAGCAGATAGATTTCCCAGGAATCCGAATCCTGCTCTGGGGATGGCAGAAGCTTTCCTGGAATGGGGTGAACTTATTTCTCTTCTGCCCTGTTTTTTTTTTTTTTCCTCTCTCTCTCTCTCCCTTCTTCGTTCCTTTTTAAAACTGTTTTTTTTTTTTTTTTGTTTGCTTCAACTTTTCGCTGCCTTGGTAAGGCTGCTGCATAGAAAACGCAGGAGGCTAATAGGGACCGCACCGAGGTGGGGACAGCGTGCGAGGGGGACCTGGTCTGTCGTCTCAACTGGCAGCGCCAGTCTGCGTACTGCAACGGTCGCCCCCAGCCTCTCGGGACAGAGGGACAGGCGAGCAGGATGCCCAAGGTCCGTTTACGTCCCCTCTGCCGCCCGCAAGCGCCGTGGGGTCCGTGGGGTCCTGGGCTTCGCGGTGGCTTCGCGTGAACCGCCCGGGGCCGGGGGCGGGAGAGCAGAGCGGGGCAGGCGATGCCGGGAGCAGTCCCGGCCAGCCTGGAGGAGGGGACGCGGCAGAGCGGCGCCTCCGGGAGGGATCCTGAAGGACGAGAGGGATGCGGAGAGAGGCCGAGGGGCCGGCCCGGCGCCTGCAAGCGGGAAGGAGGGACGGGGCGCGGAAGGCCCGAGCGGGGGGCCGCAGGGTCCCCGGGAACAAAGTGGGGCGAGCCGCGAGGGTGAGCGCGAGACAAAGGGCCGCGCAGCCGCCGTGGGAAGGGGTGGGAAGGGGTGGGAGAGGGCCGGGCGAGGGCGCGCTGGCGGGACGGGGCGCGGGGAGAGGAGGGGCGCGGGGCGGGGCGCGGCGGGGGCGCGGGCCGCCAAGTTCCCGGCCTGCGCCCGGCGGGTCCGCGTGCGGCGGCGGGAGGAGCGAGCGGGCTCCGCGCTGAAACCCGAAACCTCGGGCCCCGCGCGCGGCCGGGAGGGAGGAAGGAAGCGGCGGCGGCCGGGCGGGCCCTGCGCTGCCTCGGGGCGGCCCTCGGTGAGCAGCGCGGCGGGGGCGCGGGGGGCGCGGGCCGGGATGGAGCGCAATCTCGGGGTGCGGGGCGGGGCTCGGGCCGGGGTCTCTGGGTCCCTCCCCCACGGGCCCCGGCACCCCGGAGGTGCAGGGGGTCCCCCCGGCCGCATCCCGCCTGGCTTCGGGAGCCTGAGCTCTTTGTGATGGATTTTGGGGGGCGCGCCCCTCCCCGGCGGGCCAGGGGCTTCCGAGAGGCCCTGCCCACGGGCCCGCCCCGCTTCTCGGGGCATCGGAAGCCCCCGCGGGGACCCCCGGGGCGGGAGGACGGGGTGCGAGCCCGGACCGGCCATGCGGGTCGTGCGCCCTCGGGCCGGGGGGGCTTCCGGCCGCTCCGGACAGGTGAGAGCGGAGAACCGGCCTCGCCCCTCGGCCGGAGCCCGCGGGGACCAGGTGAGCAGCATCCTTCCGGCGGGGCTCGGGGCGCGCCCCGAAGTCGCCTGGCCAACCCGGCGCCGCGGGGTGGCGCCTCTGCCCCTCACATCTGCGAGAGGGACAGCGGTTAGCTTTGGGGGGGACTCGGCCGGCTTTCTGGGCCACAGCTGAACCCCGCGCAACCTTTTGACAAAGGCCTGGGGCCGACACCGTCCGGGCCGGCCCCGCGTGCGTCTGGGAGGGCGGCGCCCCGGCGACCGCGCCGCCGGGCCCTGCAGCGCGCCGGTCCCAGCTTGGCGGCTGTCCTTGCTCGGGGTTGTACCTTTCATCCGTGTGGAGAAGCGCTTCCAAGAGCAGGTCGTTGGAGGTAGAGAGGAGGTGGCGTGGTCTGGGAGGCAAAGGACCCCAGCGCCTTGATGTGTCCAGCCGGGAACGCGGGGCGCGACATTGGGTGAGCCTGTCGCAGGGTGCTGGAGGCTGCGGGGGGGACGGGCGTCACCTCCCATCCCGCCGGCCTCGTCTGTCCCCTGCGCCCTGGACCCGCACAGCCCTGCGGGGAGCTGCTGCAGCCGCCGGGACAGGGAGGGGAGGTGTTTCTCCGACTGGGGTTGGTGCCACGCATGTCACACCCCTCCCCCGGAGCGCCCTCCGCCTGCCCTGGTCCACACCGCCGTGTTTCATGCCCGTAAGACGCTTGCAAGCGCGCATTTCATGCACCTAAGGTCCCTGTGAGGCGCTGCGGCCCATTTTACAGGTGAGGCAACTGAGACCCCCGGAGCGGTGAAGCGCTCCGTCCCCCAAGCAGGGCCCCAGCACGGAACTCACGTCCTTGGACTCGGCTGTGCTTCTCAGGTGGGCTCCATCCCGCAGGCGGGGCCTTGAACTTGGGACTTCTCCCCGCCCTGCTGCTCTACGGCCAGGGTAGACATCCAGACGGCTCAGGAAGGAGCCTGCCTGGCCTAGTAGAGACCTAACGCAAGGGCTCGGATGCTCGTGTCCCCCCCTCTCGCTGCATCCCTGTGCCCGGGAGCCTGAGGGGCCAGGAGCTCTGTGCCGCACGAGGGACCCCGTTCGCTGGGCTCTGCGGAAGGCGCAATGGCAGAACCGGACCCGGCCTCCGTGTCGGCCACAGGAGGGTCAGTTCTGTGGTGTGAACTCCGGGGCTGGCCGGGGCCAGTCAGGCACCCCGTGGGCCGGAGGGCTGGCCGGGGCTGTGGGCAGAGCAGGCCTTCTCACCGAGGGGCAGGTGCACGAGCCACAAGCCTTCGGCACACTGTCGCCCGCTCCGGATTCGGGGAGAAGCTGTGCATTGGTACGGAGAAACGCTCCACGTGTTAAAGCTGGCAGGTAGTTCCAAACGTGCGGGCTGGGTGTGCGTGCAGACGGCCGGCTTCGCAGCCTCCGCCACAGGCCTGAGCGGGGGACGGGGGGGCTTGCTGGCACGTGGAGCGGAGGCGAAGCACCCCCGGAGGGGAGAGTGGTGTCTTCTGGCTGTTTTTCTTGGAGAACAAAAAAGCATCAACAAAACTCAGAGGTCGCTACCTGAGGGTCAGAGGGAGGGCTGACTACGACTCAGTTGCACCCTCGATTTTGATTTTTTCCCATTTTTCCATTGAATTGTTCATGATTTCATCGATCTGTGAGGCTCTTTCTGAATTCTGGGCTTTAATCCTTTTCTTGTTCACGAGTCAGAGATCGGCCTTGGACGTCTTTGCTTACGGTGCCTTTGATGGCGCAGAAGTGTGTAATTTTCATGTGGTTAAATCTACGTTGATTTTCTTTGTGGCTTCGGGTTTTCTGTCTGGTTGAGGAAGTCCTCTTCTATCTCGAGATTAAATGTCTCCAAATTTTCTCGTTCCTCTCTGTCTTTGTTTTTCTTTTTTTTAAAAAAAAAATATTTTCAATTTCTGTTGCTTTTTTACTTGTAAAAAATTTCCCTCCTCTCCAGGCACAGGGGAGGTCAGGGTTTAAACCAATGTGAACCTCCTCAGCCAATGTGGCACCATCCATAATTGCTTTCGCTTTTATAGTGATTTTTTCATCGTGTCTTGAGGACACGCTGGGAGAAGGTGGGAGAAGAGGCACAGAGGTCACCGGGCCGTGGAAACGAGGTGCCGGGACTGGAGGACGGCCTGAGTGTTTGGGGAACCGTGGGTGGTCCGGGGGAGCCGAAGTGGGGGGTAACTATAGTGATAGTCTGGGGGTGCCAGAGGAGGACGTGGCACGTCAGGCTCGGGCAGGGGACCGTCAGCCTGGCAGCAGACCGGAGCGGGGGCAAGTTCAAAGGCAAGAACGTGGGGTAGAAGCATCAGGAGGACGACGGCGAGGCCCTGAGCTGGGCCAGCAGCAGCGAGGATGAAGTTCTGAGTGAGGATTTAGTGATGCCCTCGATGCCCGCGGGGGGAATAACCAACCAGTAGTGGTTACTTTACGCGTGGGAGCTTACTGAGAACGTCAGCACGGCGGTCCAGCGTTCAGACACGTCCACGAATTAGCCTGCTCTGGTCACACAGCAGGTTTCAGGCAGGGTCTTACCTCGTCGGGACTGCCCGGCACGCGTGGCCCAGGGCATTCAAGCTTCTGCCTCGAGCGATCGGGGATGGAGGTGCTTTTTCCAGGATGGAGGAGAACACCAAGAGCAGCCTGTTGAGATGGTAGAGCAGAGACGATGGACATCCGAGGTGCCTGGGTGTGGCGTATGGGAGAAAACATCCACGAGGTGGGTGGATATGAGTACGGAGCTCCAGAACGTTCTCTGGGCTCTGGGTGGGGATTCAGAGTCATCACTGTTCAGCGGGTACAGAGGGAGCTTAAAGAGAGAGGTGACGTATCCAATGAGAGTCTGTTGCCCGTGGTAGAAAATCCAGTTCACACGGGCTAACGCAGAAAGGAGAGTTTTTGGCGCAGGGCGCTGTACAGCTCGGAAGTGTGTTTGGCTTCGGGCATGGGGTCAGACTTCAGGGGATTTCATCAGATCTCATCGTCTTACCTCCTTTTGTCTCAGGCTGTCCCCTCCTGATGGCTAGCGGAAGCTGCATGTGACAATCCAGAGTCTCCCCCGGCTCTCTGAGCAGCAGTCCTGTTATGTTTCATGGGGTCCGAGGGAGCTGGAACATGATTGGCGAGGCAGGAGTCACGTGCCACCTCCATGGAGGCACAGGAGCTCACACTGTGTAAAGGGTGACTCCCCAGAGGAACCTTGGGGACCGCCACCAGAGTGGGGGGAGTGATGTAGAGGAGGCACAGGGTGTCGTTTAGAGATGGGAAGGGAGGAGGTTTGAAAGGCAGATCAGGGCGGGATGATTACAGGTGAAACAGGTGAATATGGCCAGCAAAGAACAGGGTTGGTGACGCCAGGGGACGGGGCGTCTCAGGAAGCAGGTGAAGGTGTCCAGTGCTGCACAGAGCTCAAGGAGGGGCCCAGTGGATGCAGCCAGGAGGTCATCGGTGACCTTTCCTGAAGCAGAGAGTCATTTATCGTCACCTTGACTGGGACTGCCTTCTAGAAGCGGGGTCACAGTCCTACCTGACTCCTGCATTCCCCAGCCCGGGGGATCCGCAGGTGAGGGCAAAGATGTAGTGACAGCAACCACGAAGTGTGGGCTTTGCCAGTAGTTCGGTGTGTGACTCTGAGTAACTCACTTGTCTCTCTGGACTGCAGTTTCATCTGTGAAATAACACGACAAAAATGAGTTCTCAGCCTTGGCTTTTAGCTCCCAGATGTTGGAGCTGAATGAATCTGTTCACTTGACACGTTTTCTCAAAAATATGTTCTATCTATTGAATATCAAATCAAAGTAGATGATAACGAATAGGGGTGACAGGAAATACTTTCTGCCGCCTGCCACGTGCTGTTGGGAATTCAAACGGAACCTGAAGAATTATTTCTAAGCCATTTAAGCCCAAAATAAAAACGGGGGCCAGGACGTGTGTTCGGAAGGATGACCTAAACGTGGCATCCAGGTAGCAACTGGTGGTAGGGGTTATGTGGGAGTAGAAGGTTCCAGAAAGGTTTCTTCATTATGTTACTCCTAAGGTAGACCTTGAACTAGGTCTCGTTCACCCAAGGGGCAGCAGGGAGGTGTGAGGCTTGGGCATGGCTTACGCTGGTGACGCCACGCTTTCCCAGGCTGTGTGGCTCCACCTGCCCGGGAGTGTCACTTCAGCTGGAGAAAACGCTTCATTGCAAAAAGCCAAAAAAAAAAAAAAAAAAGGCTAGTGAGGAAGCTGTTGTAATCATCCAGAGGTGACGGGACGTGTCCTGGGCCGGAATGGTGGCACCGGGGACAGTAAGACACGGTTGACGTCTAAAGACATTTCCACAGTAGCACAGCGGATCTGCTAGCGGCGGCTGGGTAGGGGGTGTGAGAAAATAGTGAGGAGTCAGGAGACCCCACAGGGCGGGGTCCGAGCTCGGGAAGGATGGGGGTGCCGTGACGGGAGAGGGAGAAGAGCAGGCTCGAGGGGCAGAAGGTGTAGGGAGTCTGGCTCCGGCCACGCGGGGCCCGGGGCCTGGGACACCCGCGTGGAGCTGTCGTGTGTGCGAGCCGGGTGCTTGGGTGTGGCTTCTGTGGGCCCCAGTGGGCCCCGCACCACACCCTGGGCCCGGCTGCCGGTGAATCACCACGGACACTTCTGGAAGCAGCATCAGGTGGACTCGGGCCGTCTGACCCGGTCTGACCCAGCTCTGCCTTCGGGATGTGCTGGGTTCCCACCCCAGGCGGATGGCCACGGGCCAGCATCTGGCGGCTTTGAGGAGCCTGCTGCTCCTTGAAGGAGGGGACATTGGGGTCCAGCCAGGGGTGCCCAGGGTCCGGTGGGGGACCAGTGCCTGCCTCACGGATCGGTACCGAAGTGAGGTCCTGCTCTGCCCTCAGTGGCCAGAGCTGTGGTCAGACCACGGCCACTTCTCCTCCTCCTCCCTAAAACGTGTCCTCTTGGGACTTGAGACGGTCCCCTGCGTGAGTCGTCGTCCTCGTGACTTCAGCTGGCTGTTTGTGGACTTTCTGGGAGGCTCAGGCGGACCCTGCCCGGTCCGGGCGGTGATGGCAGCTCTCAGTGCTGCTGCTGGAGGCCTGGGCGAGGCGCCAGCTGCCCTTGAAGAGATCCAGCTGACGGTCCGTGGCCCGGTCCAACTTGGCTCGCGGGCGGAGTGTTGCTCTCATTCCCCAACGTGGCCCCCGAACCAGCGTCTGACGACCAGAAGGTCGAGTCTGGCTGCTCCGTGCGAGCTCGGAGCACGCAGGGCCGGGGTGGCTCCACTCAGCCGAGGGAGGGGGGGCATCCACACTCATCCTGAGGGAGGAGGGGGCATCCACACCGGTCTCGAGGGAGGGAGGGGGCATCCACACTCATCCCGAGGGAGGGAGGGGGCTTCCACGCCAGGCGCGGCCTGAGTGTCCTCATCTGTGGTCACTCGAGATGCTGTCCGTGGTCCTTGTCCACCAGGGGCCGTGATGCTGTGAAGGTAGCTCCTTCCTTCATTCCGTGACTCCCCCAGACAGACCCTGGGGCGGAGAGAAGTTAAAGAGAAGGCACCCCCCGCCCCCCGGGATTTTGTTTCCAACTCTTATTATGGTAAAATAACATCCAACATAACATTTACCCTCTCAGCCAGTTTCCCCTGGTCCCAGCCCTTTCGAAGGGCACGGTTCGGTGGTGGTGTTAAGTAGATCCGTGCTGCACCATCACCGCCGTCCCCATCTCTAGAACTCGTCTCGCAGAACTAGAGCTCCGAACCCGTCAGACGAAGACTCCCATTTCCCCCTCCCCTGGCCCGGGCAGCCACCCTCCTGCTTTCCACCTCCTCGCGGCTGTGACGACTCTGAGCATCTCACGGGAGTGGAATCGGACAGCGTTTGCCTTTCTGAGACTGGCTCCGTTCACTTAGCTTCGCGTTCTCAGGATCCATCCGTGCTCTAGCATCTGTCGGAACTGCTCTCCTTTTTAAGGCTGGATGATGCTCCATTGTGTGTTTATGGCCCATTTTGCTATCCATGCATCGGTCGAGGGACGCTTGCGTTGCTTCTGCTTTTTAGCTACTGAGAATAAAGCTGTGAACGTGGGTGAATTTTACTTCGAGGCCTTGCTCTCAGTTGTTTTGGGTGTATGACAAGAAATGTTGTTGCTGGAGCATAGGGTTAATTTTTTGAGGAACTACCCTCCTGTTGTCCACAGCCGTGGTCCTGTTTTACTTGCTCACCGACAGTGCACAAGCGTTCCAGTTCCTCCACATCCTCGCCAACCCTTGTCATTGTCTGTTTTGTTTTGTTGTTTGTTTTTTGACGTCGTCATCGTAATGGGTGTGAGTGGATTCTTTCTTTGATTCTGATTTGCTTCTCCTAAGGACTGATGCTGCTGAGTATGTTTTTACCTGCTTTTTGGCCATGGGTGGTTTGTTTTGTTGTTGTTGTTGTTGTTGAGTTTTAGGGGTCTCCATATGTTCAGAATATTAACCTGTAATTGGATATATGATTTGCAGATATTTTCTCCCATTCTGTGGATCGCCTTTTGCTCTGTCGATAGTGTCTTTGAAACACAGATTTTTTCTTTTCTGCTGGTGCCTTCGGTGGCGTGTCTAAGAGCTCACTGCCACGTCCACTGTCATGGCTTGGTCTGTTTTTTAGGGCGGTTCTCAGATCTCAGTTTCTCCCAATCTCATTTTTTTGTTTGTTTCTTTCTGTCTTTCAATAAAGTTATCAGACCAACAGATCAATAAAACATTTAGACCTCCTGAATCCGCGTTCTCTCTGTGAGCGGGGAGAGTATTCCCAGGAGAGGACGAGCAGAAGCGGAAGCCCGTTGGGGAGTTAGCACTCAGCACAGGCCGGAGCAGAAGGCACACGCACTCCCAGAATTATTGGGAATTACCATGCAAACCAGTTTATAAAACACAATAGGTACCTGTCTCCATGTTCTATACTGTCGCCTTGTTTTGTAACCCAAAATGATGCTGACTGTCACTCGAGTGATGAGACGTGGCTTTGAATGACTCCAGGCTGTCGCCAGTCATCGAATCCGGCAGACGAAGAGAGGCGTGACCGTAATACATTGAACCATGACAGTAATGACGACTAAATGTCCCTCCCTCCCTGCGACCTGTCCGGGAGGGAGAACGCTCTTTCTCAGGAAGGATTTCTGATGTTTTATGAAAACCACCATCGTGCTGCTCCTCGGCATTGCAGCCCAAGGGGACTGTCTGGGGGGGGCAGGACGGAGGGAGGGCGGGGGCCAGACACCCTCGGGTCTGGCAGCAGAACTAGCCGGCAGAGGAGACGCGTGAGTCACCCTCGAATGTGCTTCATTAGCTGAGCCCCGGCTTGTCGGGCCCCGGTAAGCTGTCCGCCTGCCAGGCAGCCTTCTCTGGCATTCCAGACCCTCTCCCTTGTTCTTTAAAAGCGCAGCCCCGGGGTGTCTGCTGGGGCTTGTGCCTGCCCCATGCCTAGGGGCCTCCTGGCAGGGGCTGAGATTGTGGGTTTCCCTGGTGGGGGGGGCAAGTCTTTGGCGGCAGCCCCCCTTTGCCTCCTCCTGGGGAGGGTTGGAGCAGAGGGAGTGAGCAGAGGGCCGCCAGGCCTGGGCTGGGATTCAGGGCGCCCCGTGTGCCTGCCAGCTGGGCCTCCGGAGAGTAACGAGGTGGAGGGAAGGGTCCTCTTCCTTTTCTATTCTTTTAGTGGTCCCCTTTGTAGTGTTAAGTGTCATATTTGACTTAACAGTGACGGAAGGTTCGGAGGCTAGTCATTCATCAACAGGGAATTGCTGAGTTACCTGCCAGGAGCCAGGCACTGTCCAGGGAAACGGCCATAACCGCGGCCTCTGCCCTGAGACTCGCGTGGGGTATTCTTACTGCAGTCACACTGTGAAGAGCTGCCATTTTCTTAGTGTTTTCACTTCATCTTGTTTTCCAAGCGCCCAGATCAGCTATTTTTATAACATCTGCTGTTGATGTTTAACATTTTTGATGAAACACTTTTTTGGCAGTTCTCATATTTACCAATTTCGTTTCTAACGCTTGATGCTTGCATCCGACCCCTCCCTAACTTCTGGATTCAGTGTCCTTCGTGAATGTGGGTCATTCGATGAGAAGTCAGTTCTGAACATTCTGGTGGTATTTGCCTCAAAAGTATATATAGCACATTCTTTCAAGTGATACGATAGAATTTTAGGGCAAGAATTCTTTTCCTTGGCACTTTCGAGAGATTGTCTTTCGGGAGGTCATGTGTAATCCAGCACGTCTGTGAATTTGGAGTAAGAAACATGCTCCCATCAGCCGAGCCCACCATCTCGCCAGGAATCATCTCCGTAATGAATGAAAACGAGTGCACTTAGCTGGGATGAAGTGATCATACTTTATGAAGTATTTCCCAGTCATCCTCTCATTTGCCTTTTACATTTTCAAGTTTTTAGTCTCTATGACTGCTTTCTGGGGCATTTCCTTGGACCTATTTTTATGTTTCTATTTGAATAGTGAGTTCATGCTGATAACCTCCAATAACCCATCTAACACGGGGTCTTCCTCACCTCCACGTTGTCCGTAGCTCATCTCTCCTTCCTCCTGTGGTCAGAAACAGTGATTGCCAGCATACGCATGTATACTTGGTCAGGACACTCAAATATCTAAGCCACTAAGGCAACTTAGTTCTTTCGTCCATAGAACGTGCACCGTTGAGGGTATACAGTCAGAATACCGTATTTAAAAGTGATCTGATATAATCTTTTCTCTGTATGGTTATGTTATTGATCTGACTCTCAGGGAGGCTTATTTTTTGCTGTTTGCAATCCATTTTATGTTTATTTGGTACCCATTTTTATTTAATATTTTAGTATGTAAAATATTCACATGCGTCTAAGATCAAAACTAAACAAATGCTTAGAGAAATTCTACTTCCACCTCTGTTTAGTTTCCGGTTTATCTTTCCTGTTTTTCTTTTTGGCCTACGTAAACACATATTTATGTGTGTGTGTACAAATGTTTTCTTATTACCCTTTTTCCTTATTTCTTTTTTCTTTTTTCTTTTTTTTTACAACTAGTGCCTCAATGAATACAATAATAACTGTGTATCTGTTATTTTGTGTTATGAACTGGTGTCTTCAGGGTAAATACGTAGAATTGGAACTGCTGGGTTTAAAGATCATGCTTATGTAGTTTTGCCAAATCCCCCTCCATGGGGCCATTTTGCATTTGCACTTGGAGGGTGGGAGAATGCCCTTCCACAGGGTGCTGCCACGCTTCTGAGTTTTCACTGGCCCAAAAGGAAAGGAGTGGTATCTCCGAGTAGTTTTAATGTGCATTTCTCTTATTTCTCTTATTTCATCTGTTTAAGACCCATTGGCGTATCTTTCGCTCTCAATTCTGTCTTTTTTCCCCAGTTTGATTGACATATAATTGACACGTACATGGTACAAGGTCAAGGCTGTCCAACATAATGATTTGATACCTGTATGTATTGTGAAATGATTATCATAATGTTGACACCCATCCTGTTACATAGGTACAACTTTTTGTCTTTTTCCACTTTTTTATCTTTTTATCGTTCTTGATTTTTTAAAGGAATTCCATATAAAGAACAGTTAGTCCTTTTTCCGTGATATACATTGTACATATTTTCTCTCATTTTGTCATTTGTCTAATGACTGACTCAAAGTGTGTTTTCTTAACCACCATGTTATAGCACTCGTGTAGGTAAGAGTAATAGCCTTATTAAGACCTTACCTTGCGATGCCAATTAATTTACACATAAGAGTCAACAAAATCTAGAACTCACAAAATGAAGACAAAACCCCAAATAACCTTCCAAAGACTCAGATATGGAAAGCTTACCTATAAAGTATATTCGTAGCATAAAGCCAGAGTAACTTAACATATTGCATAAGTGAAGCAAAATTCAGACTATTTTAGCAGCCCGGAAAGGGGGACCGAAATGAATTTTAGTATAAATAATGTTTTATATTTAGGCTTAAAAACATTAATTTCAGAGATTCAAGATTGGGGACACCTGCCTTCGCCGGAATTCCTGTGCGTGTAAACGTTCCGCCTTAGTCGGCCATATGTTTACATCGGCCCAGCAGGTGCCCCCCAAAAAGCATCGTTTGAGTGGAGAGGAGGCCGTCATCCTGACCTCGGAGAGGACCGTGCCTTGTGCTCGACACTTACCAGACCACTCCAGAATCGTGCGCTCCGTTTGGGGGGCGGGGGGCACCGGTCCCGGGGACCGCAGACCTCCGTGAGCAGGTCCAAAGCGGGGCATCCGGGTTGGTGAACGTTCTGGAAGGCACGTCAGGAACTGGGAGGTGTCGTCTGGGGAAGGAAGAGCGAGTGACTCGTGAGGTATTCCCAGACGGGCGCGTGGAGGACGGAGGAGCGTCCCTCGGTCCTGCCCACGCCAGCAGGCCTGGGGCCCGCGGTCACGAGGTCAGCAGGTGGCTCCCTGGGAAGGGAGATTTCCCCTCTAGGACTGCTGGCGAGGGGAGGGGCTGCCCGAGCCCACCGGCTCCCCGGGGCCGGAACTGTGTGGACAGAGGTGTCAGGTCAGCCGGGGAGCTGTGGGGAAGGCCGCCGGGGCACCCCGTTCTCCTTGTCTGGCTCGGGGAAAGTGACCTGTCCTTCCCTCCTGGTGTCCTCTGTGTGTGGGGAACGCCGTCCGTGGGATGTTTTGGCCGATGAAAGTCGCTGAAATCTTTGGAGACCCAGTCGTCTTAGGATGTAGTGTTAACATGTGTCGACGTCGCGTTTTGGCTGGGATCCTCCGTGCAGAGGGCGTCCGTGGGCCCGGAGCGCGACTGGTCCCACTCAGTCAGCACAGGGGTCGTGGGGTGTGGCGGGGGCAGTCACAGCATCTCGCTATGGACTGTACTGGTCTAAGCCCCGCTCAGGGACCCCAGAAGCGCCCCCGTCAGCTAGTGTCCAACCTCAGTGTGCCCATCTGTCACCTGGAGGTGGGATCAGAATGCGGGTTCTGGTTCTGAGAGGCAGAGCTGGAGCTGGAGATGCTGCCTCTGTCATAAGCTCCAGGGACACTGCCAGTTCAGGGACCCCGCCCCGAGTCGTAAGGGTCCACAGTGCACCCCGATAAGCCATTTGTAACAGAAACGCCTGCTCCGGCCTGCTCGTTTCAAATGCAGATCTCTGGGTCGCGCCTCTGATCTCTGGGGCCAGAATCCAGCCGCGGACCCCAAGAATCCGCTCTTGGGGCGGGCATGCCGGGCGATTCTTCGGCACATTGGCGGTTTTGAGCCATCGGCCTTGGGCGAAGGCGCAGGGTGGTGTGGGCTGGACGAACGCCTCGTGCAAGGGACGCAGCGAGCCGTGCACAAAGCTGGTGGCGGAAAACGGGCCACATGGAGCCTGGTGGCCGAGGCCCCTGGATGAGCGGGGTGGCCGGGTCACGATGCCATCTGACGGCCCTTTCCCTGTCCCCTGGGCTGGCCGTGTCCTTCCAGTCGCCCAGCATGCCCCGCCCGCCCCACGCCCGGGCGCGCTGACCATGAGCCTCAACTCCTCCCTGGGCCACCGGAAGGAGCTGAGCAACCTGACCGCGGACGTGGGCGGCGACGGGGGCGTCCTCGTGACCGAGTTCATCGCCATCGTCGTCATCACCATCTTCGTCTGCCTGGGCAACCTGGTCATCGTGGTCACCTTGTACAGGAAGTCCTACCTGCTCACCCTCAGCAACAAGTTCGTCTTCAGCCTGACGCTGTCCAACTTCCTGCTGTCCGTGCTGGTGCTGCCCTTCGTGGTGACGAGTGCCATTCGGCGGGAATGGATCTTCGGGGTGGTCTGGTGCCACTTCTCCGCCCTGCTCTACCTGCTGATCAGCTCGGCCAGCATGCTGACCCTTGGGGTCATTGCCATCGACCGGTGAGTCCACCACACGCCCAGAGCCGTACAGTAATAATAGTGACGGCCTTGACGGGAGCCGGGAGGCTGTGTCGCAGAGGCCAGCGTATTAATCGTAATGGTGTTTGTGACGGCCAGAACGGGGTTGGTCCGAGGCAGGGCCATGTCACGGTCCCCAGGCCCGGCCTCCCACGCCTGGCTGCAGTGTCAGCCTGCGGTGTCTGAGGTCAGAGGGCCTGCACGTATTTTAAAGGGGCAGAGGAAGGTAGAGACTTGCCCGGATTCTTTGTAAAAGTGAAGGAAATCTTGCCCAGAAGTGCCAGCTGACCGACCCCACGCCAGCAACCTGCCCTGGGCTGTCCTGTGTCAGGATAACAGCACCCGGGGCAGCTGGTCACCTGGCGAGGGGTAGGAGACCCCCAGGACTCACATGGGCCGGCAGTGTGGCCACCCCGTCCCTCTGCCTGAAGCTGCTTGTCCCTGAGTCTAGTGGTGGGGGGGACAGGGGTGGGGCTCTCAGCGGGGGCAGGGGCAGGATCTCAGGGGG
>PVKZ01005116.1:0-60752 GCA_004027375.1 Macroglossus sobrinus
TCTCCGTCTCTGCCTCAGCCCTCAGCTGTCCACCAGAGGGGTCGGGTCTCAGCGTCCTGCGTGGTGCTCTGAGACGCTCAGTGCACGCGACGGCTCACGCGACACGCGCTTTCACGCGGAGGTGTGTCCCCATCATGCGTTCACGCACGCAGTGGGCTCACGCCTCACTACGGACGCACAGCCTCTCTCTCCCCCCGTCTTAACTGTCGCTGGGTGTTCGATGGGATAAATGTCCCATCACGTCAACAGCTGGTGTCCTTCTGAAGACCAGGCACGCCCGCCCTCGGGGTTTGCGCCCTGCTCCCAGGTGCTCCCACGGGCATGGGGACATGCCGGCCATGCCTGACGGGGCCTGTCCGCTCCAGTCGCCCCCAGGATGTGCTCGGGCCACCTGGGGGTGACGACATGGCCTCTGGAAAGGTGTGACCCGTCTTTCCTCCCTGCTCACAGCAGTGCCGCCCCTGCTCCACCTGCTGGCGCCAGGTGCTGTCCACACCAGGGGTGACGTTTCTTCCTCGCTCGCTCCGGCACCTGCCCGTGAGCGCTGCTGCCCCGACGGCCACCTCACCCCGGCCGTAAGGGGGTCGGTGCGCAGCGCCGAGGGCTCCGGGGGCCCTGTGGCCCCTCACATAGGTGCCTGGAGACGGGTGCCCCCGTGTGGGCCCACGCTGGCCTCCAGAATCCTGACTCAACTGTAAGAGACAAGGAGGACCCTAAGTTAACGAAACACCTTGGTGGGGTGTGGGACTTAACATAGGAATTAAGTCGAATCGCAGGAGAGTAAAGTTTATTTCTTGTACACCTGAGTTTATGGGCCGAGGTTTATACCGCGACAGAAATAATGGATTTCGTAAGACTTTCGGTGAAATGCTGCCATCTGTCATTTCACCAGACCCATTCGGTTAAAAATCTAATTACTAATGGCACAATGAATTCACTAGTTCACCCACATGAGAGCAAGATTTTTACATATCCGTCCAGGATATTTTACATATCCTGGTAGTAGGGATAAAGTTATCCTGAGTATCAACCATGAAGAATTATCCATCCTATAAAAAAAAAACTAAGAAAAGGAATCTGCTGAGGACACACAAACATTGTGTGAAAAGTAACCGACCTCACGGATAATCAAGGAAATGTCCACGAAAGCGAGGGAAGGAAATGCATTTTACCGCGCAGAACCGCCACGAGAAAGGCTGACCAGACACTGGATTAATGAGAGTTTGGTACCCCTCCAAAAAAAAAAGGCCAAAACGTACCCTGAAATACTACTGCTGACACGGACAATGCACAGGATTTCTGAGCTATTTCAGACACACGGTTAGCGCTGTGTTTGTGTCAGCAATTCCTGCTCCAAACTCTTGTGCCGCGGGGACACTCACGCAGAGGCACAGGGGACAGCACGCCCCCCCTCCCGTGTGACAGCATGTCTCCATGAGCCCAAGAGGGGGGAGGGGAGCGGGGGGGAGGAGAGGGAGAGGGCAGGGGAGGGAGAGGGCAGGGCAGGGCAGGGCAGCTGCCACCCTCATAAACACCTGTCTTTAAAGCAGAGACACAGTTAAAGTCCCAGACCAGCCGCTACCAGGACTGCTGCTGGCAAAGGGTTTCAGTTTCTCCACTTCAAAGCGGCGACAACCAAGGCACTCATCTCCCGGAGGTGACACAGCCAACACACAACAGCAGACCGTCACGGCCAGCCAGCGAAGCCTTCCTCGGTGAGAGTGACACTGAGCTACTGCCGGCTGCTTGTATAACGCTAGTTTTGTGGTTAGGGAAGCAAATTCCAGTGACGTGCACACAGATAGGTGCGCAGCAGGCCCCTAAAAAAGAGGAATGTGAACCCTGAGAATTGGTGATTTGAAAAAAAAACCTCCTTTTTGCAACTTTGTATCTTCCATAATACCCTGAAGCACATATTCAATGTTACTCAATTAAACACTTATCGCAACAGTTACCATGTGCTAAGCAGTGGTCCAGAAGGGTGTGCACTTCCTTTTTGCAAAAATAATCTGCCTCGTGAATATATGGTTTGGATGAAAAGGGTCACAGAGACCCTGGAAGTTCAGGGATGGGCAGGATGACTGCCTTCACCCGCAGACACGCCACACGGAATTCCCCAGGGCTGAACCGCACGGGCGGGGACCTCACCTCTCTCTGTATTTCTAACGTGTGCTGTGTCAGCATCTGCTTAGAGCAGGGGCCAAATACATATCCGTTTAATGAAAGGAATTAAGGAATAGAAAAAAAAGTGAACGGGGGTCTCTCCTTTCATCTCTTCGGTTGTCCTAGGACTTACTGAGTTTTACTTTTGTTTGCCGTCTCTACCCACTGCTGGGCCACAGGCTCCGGGGAGAGGGAGGGGCCTGTCTGGCGTGGTCACCTCTGGCTCCCGCCGGCTGCGACGGTGCCCAAACACCGTTGTTGAATCAGTGCTTATCTTGCCTTAAAACCTGCCGCGGGGAGAATCTCTGGAATTTTAGGAGATAACCTCTCCAAAGCCACCTGAAGACCAGCGACTTCTTGAAAGAGGGCTCCGCTTCGGGTTATCCTGGACCAACGGGAGCCCCCTTCGCCGTAACCCTCAGGACGGGGCGCGGCAGCTGTGGACGGCCTGTCCCCCCATCAGCGTGGAGGCCTCCTTTCCCTCGTGGACAGAGAGGAGAGCCTGCTCAGGAGACCTAGTGTCGGTAGCAACAAGCTGTTGTCACCCCTACAAGCCAGGTAGCCAACCTCTGCCAGTCTCTGGCCCCCACAAAGCACGGGGGACTGCCAGACCCACCGGGCCCCCCCTCGGGACTGGGCCACTGGAACCAGAACGGTGAGCAGCCTGAGGACAGAAGCCCGTGGCCACCCAGAGAGCTTCCTGCGTGTTTTGGGGCCCAGTCTGGGATTTTCCTGAATCAGAAGACAGACCTCACTTCTGCCTGACCCTGATTCCCAGACTTTTTCCCCACTGTGTTCATAGCATTTGGCACATTTTATTTTGTCTCACCAAAACAAAATGTTTAACTTCACGTATGGAAAACAAACTCAATACTTTTAAAATTTAACATTCTAATTGGAAACAGTTCATATGGTCTGTTCAGCAAAAGCTCAGATGGGCAAAGGGCAATAAACAGACTGAAACAGTATACCTAAGTTTGTTTAGACCACATGAAAAGATATCCAGGGTATTTCACATGGAAAACGCAAGCTACAAAATAGTATCGCAGTGAGAGTCCACGGCAAACGCTGTTTCTAAACTACATATTCGTGTGGTGGGTTATTTTTGCAAGTACCTCATTGTTTTAATAATACAAAAACAACAAAATTAAAAATAATGTTCAAAACATTTACTTACTAAGTCGCTTTTCAGGTTGATTAATGTTTAATGAAAAAATTTGGCATACAATGTATTGTCTCTAGAAAAAAAGTCTTATTTACAAAATAAAGATCAAATGTGTTGAAGTAAATGTAGGTTTTTAAAAAACATTCATTACGGGTTACAGGACAAATGAATTTCCCCAAGACAACTCAAGTCCCCAGGGAAGCCTCAGTCGTACTCCGAGAACCTGATGTGCATGCTTGCTTGCTGAGTCTTGGCCAGTCTAATCTTCTCGGCTTTGGTGATTAGCTACAGAGAAAGAAACCAGGAATTAGAATGGACTGGATACCGAAAAACAAAAGACAATCATGACTACAAAAACTTTTAAACCAGCAGCCTGAGTAAGTTTTTTTCAAAGGGGAGAGAGGCAGAGAAATGAGATAATTAAGGTTAGGTCCAATTAGTCACAGAAAGAGCTGTCTAGAGTAAGGTTTATTAAATATAACAGTCAACCTTTAGATTATCTAAAACCCTCCCACTTTAGTTCAACATTACTAAAAACTTCTCAACTGAAAACAGCCAGTCCGAGCTGGCAACTTTTTTTTTGGAGGACATTTTAGGAGGGTTTGGGACCCACATCTGTTTGTTGTTTCACATCCCCTTGGGCCTGGATGCTGCTGAGATGCCGTGTGGCTCTCAGCAACTGTGCTGTGCTTGAGGATTATGTATCGTATGGGCTGAGTGTGACGCAAAGGTTCTTACAAACTGCTTACAAATTTAAAAATCAAAATGTCCCAAATATGGTTGTTTTAAGACTATTACATCCTAACATAAACACTTGAATATTTTTAAAGGCAAATGAAATTACGTGGAGGGCAGAAGACCATTTAAACTGTCTAAACATTCCAAACGCTTTCTTGATGAAAAACTTATTAATATTTAGCTTTAGAAAAGTGAAAGCCTTCATCTTAAACAGACCCTAATGAGTAAGTACTAACAAGGTATCTTTAAAGCGTTTGGTGACCCGTGGCCGTTGGCAGGAAGTTGCTTTAAGGTAAACGAAAAGGAGGCACAGGTGCTCTTCACAAATTTTACAACTTCTGTCTTTACCTGAATATCTGACAAATCAGTAATCTGTAAAGACCCTTTTGCTAAAAACTAAAATCGAAACATGCTTTAAAAGCTGAAGAAAACCGAGAAGGGCCTTGGGCCGTCTCCGAGCAGCTACTGTCACAGCTGGCCTTGCAAGCGTGCGTGACACGGTGGACAGGTCTTTGCTGCAGCCTCCGATCCTCTCTGACAGGTCGTAATTTCATTTCCCTGGACTTTCACATGTAAGAACATAACCTGACGGGGGCTCAGGGGACTGTCCCCAGGACCCGGCCCCGCACCGTGAACACTGAGAACCAGGATTCTAGCGCTCCCCTCACGCCGTCGTGGCGCAGCCCAGCAGAGCCGTGGCGTGCTGCGTGTCCCACCCGGGCCGCTGCCCTGTCCCGGCACGCGCCTGTGACCGGGGCGCTGGCTCCCAGCCCTCCCGCCACGCTGTCCCGGCCTGCCCCCAGCCTCGTGGCCCTGGCACTCCCGGGCTCCGCGGCCCTGTGGCCTTGGCAGGGGGAGCCCCAGACCACCCCCTCCGCGGCACCGTCACCCACCAGGCTGCTCCCTGCGGCCGCAGGGGAGCGGGGCGTTCCTGCCCAGGGGGAGGGCAGTGGCCGGAGCGACGGCACGCAGGTGCGTGGACCCAGCGGGCTCACAGAAAAGCAGGCCGACCAACCGATCGCGCCCCCACCCCCCGCCCCCGTCCTCGAAAGCGCCTGCGCAGCCTGGGTGGCCCGGCTGTCATTTCGCGCCAGGAGCCGGCCAGCCACCTCCACAGCCACCTCCACAACGCCAGCCAGCGAGGACCCCGCCCTTGAAGACAGCTCTGGTTATGAGACGAGCCGCGCGAGGACGGGCCCGGCGGCCCACGGGCAGCTCGTAAAGCTCCAGCCCACCCAGCAACACTCCCCTGCCACTGCTTCCCGGCCCCAAATTTAATTTTCGAAAATGGGATCTTCCCGAAAAACAAAATGACTAATTCTTAGTCTCACAAGTATATAAAATTTAAATAGAATTACACACCACTTAAAGGATAAGTCTTATTTAACAAAGTGACTTCATTTCGGGGGTGAGCTCTGATTAGCAATTTTAACATTTAAATAACCTCAGCCCGGCTTTAAAATTAACACCTCACAGCCCTGAAAGGCCCTCAGGAAGGAAGGGGCCGCCCCCACCCGAGCAAATTGTCCGCATGCAGGGAGAGCGAATTAACAAAGACGGTGGGACCCCTCCCCTCAAATCACCCTGAATTCCGATGACGCCGAGGTGACTCAGGCTGATGAGAAAAACTTGACTTTTAAGTTAAATTTAAAAAATATATGTTTTATACTAATACGATTCCAAATCAACAAACCTAGAACACAGAAGTATGACTTTTTAAGTGCTAACTGACAAGAAAAGGCTGTGTATTCTCTTTAGATTTTTTTTTACGATACACATTTAAAATTTTTGGTAACAGTGATATAGTTACTACGTGCCCTATTTTGTTCTAAGCACTTCAAGAGGCAGTAACTTTTACAAGTGTGATCACTTGTTCAAAAAAAAATAGCCTTCAACACTCGCTGACAGCAATGATTTGATAACCTGTCAGTGAGAAAGCTGCTGTCAATTATTTAACGTATCTAAGCTTGTTCATATAATTGGGACCATTCTGGAGAAAAAGAGCCTATCACCGTGATGGGAACACCACCCCTGAAGTCTCTCAATCTTATCTCTGGAGAGGACTATCTTTAAACATTACTGTAAATACGCTGTGTTTTTACCATTAAGACAATGTTTAAATAACCATTCCCCACCTAACTACAAACACACAGCGACCGGGAACAGACCGCTGTAAGTCACAGCACTAATCAACAGAAAGCTCTAAATTAAACCCCTGCACCACTGTGGAGAGAATAATCCCGCTTTCGTGTGCTACAGACGAGTGTTCCCTCTCAGCACACGTCTGTCGTGCACAGCAAGACCATGGCTACGTCAGGGCCACGCACAACCTGCAGAGCGAGGGGACAAGCGCCACACGACAAACACACACGGGTCACCTTCTCAGTGCCTCTCTTCTTCTCTCGAGGCTGATTAAGCTTGGCCTGCCTGTCTACCAGAATCTTCTGCCAGTACCTCTGCTCGTGATCGCCTTGAAAGCAAACAGAAACATCGATCACCGAGCACAAGGGGACGCGTGGAGACGTAGTCGGTGTGTTAGGTGGGCAGCGACGCAGCTAGAGTAGCTGTGCAGTCGCAGTCCGTGCTACCTGGCCCACAGGCGGGCACGGAACACAAATGCCGCTTCCCGAGCAAAGCCCAGGAAGCAGCCCCCCCGCGGTCAGGACTGTCACCCAGGGAAAGGCCGTGACGGTCACCAGAGAGGATCTCGAGCTTCCAGGGGTGCTTCCTCCTCACGTCCGCGTGGGCACTTAACACTGCTCGGGCGTCCTCGGGGGTTTTAAACCGAGCGTGGCACTCCGTGTCCCCTTCCAGCAAGTCCACGTACACCACCTCCGAGACTGCTGCCAGGGTGTCCTGCACAAGAGTGCGGAAAGACGGGACATGGATGAGAAAGTGTCATCGCAGTTCTGAAGTTGTCCCTATGGCTGCGTCGGAAGTGCTCTGACGTAAGCCTTGTGACGCTTAGAAGGAGAACCGCCGACCGCCAGCGTTTCTCCCAGAGTGTGTCACACATGCTCTGTGCCACCCACAGGGGCAGCGCTGAGAACCACCTCCAGCTCAGGCCCTCCCGCCCGCGAGCAGGAAAAGGGGCTCCGCGTCTCCCTGCAGCTGGAGCGAAACGAAACCCCCCCCCCCCCAGTTTGGGGGAGAAGGTGTGTTTCCACCGACCTGCACACAACCACTTACGACTTGACACGTGTGTAAAAACCACTTTTTATAACAATTCATGAAAAACACAAGTTTCACGAAACCTACAAAGACGCGAGGTTTTCAGGTGGATGGATGGGAACGGAGCCCGAAAGCTTTTCCTTCCTGACAAAAGCAGCTCAGCAACTTCTAAACCACCCCAGTCACTCAGCAAGAAGAAGTTCTACCTGGAAAGCCCGCTGTGAGGGCAAATGAGCGAGATTCCTGCATTCCTCCTCATTTTTTTTTTTTTTCACAGCTGGTTCTACAGTAAATACGATGCAATTATGCAGGAATGTTACACTAATTCTTAATTCCTCAACCTCCATTCAGGAAGCTAAAGAAGAAACGGGAGATTCCCAACGGGGGGGAAAAGCCTCTCACCCATCTCGGCCCCTGCAGCTTTGTCAGTTTTAGTTTTCACCCACAATATCAAGCCACAGCTAACTCAGATTCCTTTTAGATACTGGGTTTTTAAAGTCTGAATTGCAGAAAGGGCTGAGCAACGCCTGGAAATAGTACTGACCACGGAATAAGAGAAGTTACTAGACAATACCAAGCATAAGCAGTGCCGACCCGAGTGTCGGCAGAAGTGGGGGAGCAAGTAGGCCTCAACTCATCCCAACACACTGCCCAGAACACACGGCGCACTTGCAACGCTTGCTAATTCAATGAAAGAGAAGTAGAGACAAACTTGCCAATTCTTCCTTCTTCAGTTCATAGTAGCACTAAACTTAGACACAAAAGAAGAACAGTAATCAATTTCAGAGTTGATAAAATCTAACTATTCAAGAGCAGTACAGCTGTTATTGATTTATAAGATTAGATCACTGCAACTGAAAAGATACTTAGTTAAACATCCATTATAACGTCGGGTAATCTCCGGATTTAAAACTCTTCCTGTAAATGACAAATTAGCCTGGTAATGGCAAGGGGCAAGGTACAAACAGTAGCCTCCACCCTCCTAACTCTGATTTGTTCCGGCAAATGTAAATAACCATTACTTACTTAATAGTTACTTTATGAGTGACAGATTTTGAAGATCATAAATGAAGAGTGTGTAATGGATAGAGAATAAAAGCTCTTTAACATACTTAAGTCTGTCAGTCATTCCAAGTAACAAACCTTCAATTTTCTTTTAAAACTTTTGCAACCTAACTAACCACAGCAGCACTTAACATCCTTAATTTCATCCTTCTTATCTCAAATTCTATACTCTACAAACCGGCAGTACCGATTTGGGACTGACCAAATCCTGCGTTGACATCATTAAAAGAAGCTGCACTTCCCTGCTAGTGACACACAGAGCTCAGGACAGCGTTTCAGAGCGCTTACACAGGACCAGTGAGCAGCCTCAACAGCTGTGCAAGTCACACAGGACAGGTGTGGGTGTGGGTGTGGAACACGCAAACCAACTCCACGCTGAAGGCCAGGGTAAGAATCGGAAGCAGACGTGCTGTGTCACACAGCATTGTCCACTGTGCAAAGAGTGTCTCACCTAAATGGGAGACAGGGTGAGCAAGGGTGAGCGGAACGCAGTGACCCCCCACTAAAGGACACGTAAGAAATACTGCTCTCCCTCTGTACGAAAGGCCGTATCAGACGGGTTAGGTAGGGTGTCAAACAACTCTAGGAAAGCACAGACAGCAAGTTGTAAATTCCGTGTAACAGATAAATTCCGTGGATTTCTCTGTGCACGCATTCAAAATACTTGTAGTTTTTCAAAATATACTTTTCTGTCATTGTTCCAATTTTTAAAAGCTCTCAGCAAGGTTTAAGAACACCAACAAAATTTTTAAACAGAAAATTCAAAAGGGCTCTTTTCTCCAAAATAACCTGCATTTCTTTCAGGAAAAAAGGGTCCATTTCCAAGGAGATTCATTAACAAAAATAAACTAAATCCATGGTAAGATAAAAATATGCATTTTGTTTCTTTTAGTCCAAAGTAGTTTTGTCTTTTTTTATGTCACAAAACCTTTTAGAAATCTATTGAAAGCTCAGAACATCCTGGAAGCAAATGACAAATGATCTGGTTTGCTCCAAAACCTGAGAACAGCAAATTACCGTTTTCAAATGATTTCTGACCAACTAATGTTGATCAAATATTTAAAAAAGTTTTGGCACTCAGTATTTTTCTAAAATCCATTTTTTTCCTGAAAAAGTGTCTTAAAAAGTGGACACTGCCAGCACTGAACCGTGCCTGCCCCTCAGTGCCGGTGCCTGCAGTGCAGCTCCCTCACTCACTCCACAGCTCGCCGCCGGGCGCCCACAAAAGTGAGCCCGAACCGCAGGTTTCCTACAGACAAACGTGTGCGCCGTGCTCACAGGACTGTTGAGCCAGCGAGGGCTCCGGTCTCACCCCTGACCTCAAGTCACATGTAAGAGGCACTACGGGCTCGACCCTGCCAGCAGCGGACCACGGAGGAACCAATTCTAATGGGATCTGCTTCCTTTTCCACATTCGAAACATGTCGGGGGAAACAGGGACCACCACCCCGGGGGCTCCAGCGCCTACCCGGACGAGCTTCCTGCCGGGCAGAGGCTCAGCGCTGACGACCTTCACGATCACGCCGCTCACGAACTGCGGCCCCGCCACATCCGCCTTCGCGCGGGGGCAGCCCCGGGCGCCGTCCGCTGCGGATCAGAAAGACCAGACATAAACCTCTGGCACCTGCTCGCGCGACACTTAGGAGGCCCGCTTTACAATCAATCATCGCTCCTTAGTTGCTTCAGCTGGTTTACTTAAATTACCTTGAATTAGTAATTAACCAAGTCATCATGTTGTAAGTTGTTGGGGCTCAGGGTAGGTCTCCCTGACAAAGTCATACTACATATTGCAGAATACCATGAAATGAAAGACAAAAATTTCTATCACTCAATGCAAACTGTTACTGCTGAGAGAGCTTGTAAGGCACTCAAAAAAGACAAAGTCCCCTTTCCCTGAAGCAAGTGACAAAGTGCTCTTACATTTGATTAGGTGAAAAGGCAGACAAGGACAGCATGACACAGAATACTCTACACGATAATTCAGATGGGAAAAGTTATGTTCCCATACAGGAATTTAAAATATACATTAACATGGAGAATTTCATAATATTGTTGCTCTAATTTGTTCCTACTTCTGATTAAAAATACCATATGGAATGAAATTACACGTGAGAAATTACAACGTGTTTCTACAAACTTGCTCAATTCATAAACTAGGCACTCACAACTAAATCTAAGAATAAAACTGTACAGAAAACACACGTGTGATTTTAAAATATACTGTTTTAGATAAGCCCTTCAAATATTCCTATATCAAGAATAAATCACATCTGGGCAACTAACCAAATCAATTTTTCTAACAACGATCATCATATAATTAAGCCTTTAAAAAATGAAGTTTATCCTATGACTCAAATGTAGTACTTTAGTAAGCAAGGACAATGTAATGCCACAAAAAGTGTCATATAGATGTTTACTTTGTTCATTTTTCATTCCAGACTGATTAGTTACTCCATGGTCTGTTTCCATTTCCGACTCCGATTTTATTTGGGATATTGTTTTTTTCAAAGAAGCCATACTGGCTTTTTGCAGGGCTAAATACTCTTTCTTCAAATCCATCCACTCGCTCCTGTAATGACAGAAATGTGCATTTGAAATATAAAGATAAGACACACATAAAGCAAATATCTAAATACATACTTTCACAGGGACTTGCAACCACTCCTCCCCTCAACTCATTAAACACACTCAAATTATTTCCAGGGTTCTGAATCTATCCAACAAACAAGCAAATGGGCATTCTCCTAGCACCGACATTCAGATTAAATGTTTTAAATTTGCAATCCGATTCTTAAGTGTATTCCAATTATGTGAATTTTTGAAAATAAAAGTTTGGAATTAACTAGTAGCATTTACTTAGAAGAGTCACCTCTGGGGGGGAAAACGAGAGGTTAAAATTTAAAGATTACTTGTTAAATGCCTCCAATTTCAGAGATAACATTCCTCCGTACTTAACTAGAATCAAAGGGAATTTCTCAGAAGAGAAAAACACCCCTGGAAGCGATTTATTCCCTGACACACCTTTAACATGCAGATGCCTCTTCACACAGCTGGAGCCCTCCCGATAGCAGCACAATGGGCCGGGCCCCAGGAGCGGCTTTGTCAGCCCTAATCTACGCCATCAAACGGGCAGATAGCGAGTTTTAAAGAGGAGGATATCTCGTGGTAATGGTTTCAGCTGTTAACATTGACATCCGTATACTTCAAAAAAAGAAGAGAGATCTCGACCCACCCAGGATCGTCCCTTCCCAGGGACCTGAGCCATTAGAATAACAAAAGGCCCTTAATGACTCTCGCAGATAAAAAGGCAGAGGACCGCAGGGGCTGCGGGCGGCATAAATACCGGAGCCTGGAGTCTCTGCCCCCTGAGCTTGCGGACCAGAACCTGACCGGCGGGCCGGAACCGGACTCTCGGGAGCAGAAGCCCGGAACGGAAGGTCGAGAACTCTCCCCAGAGGTATGCCTGCGGTGTGCGCTCCTGCGCGGTCCCCCCAGCCGGCCCGTGGGCTCCCTTTAACTTTAACATGGAAGCGCTTTCTGTGCCTTTCCAAGTAGTAAGTGCTTCCATGTTTGAGTAGAAGTGAGTCCAAACTGCGCCTCGGATCCCATCGGGCACCCTCGTCACTCGGGAGACGACGGGGGCCCCTCTGCTCGGACGTGGGGTGCCTGCCGCTTCAGACGCGAGGGTAAGTGCTCCCACGTTTCAGGGGTGTCTCCAGACCACACAGGTTTCTCTTCACCTTTGCAGGTCGCAGCCGCTCCGGCCGCCGCTGAGCCCGGGCCCCCCGTCACTTAAACGTGGACGCGCTGGCTCTGAGCGCAGCAGTAAGTGCTTCCACGTTTGGTGACGGCGGGTCCTGCCGCCTCCGCCCCGCCGCGCCGCCAGCCTGTCCGCTGGGGACGCCCACGACTATAACGTGGAGGCACTTGCTGGGACACGGCAGCAGTAAGTGCTTCCATGTTTTAGTGTGGTGGTCCCTTCTCCGCCTCGACCGCGACCGCCGCGCCGCCGCAGACCCGGCCACAGGCCGCCACTGTTGCTAATATGCAACTCTGTTCACACAGCTGGAATTGCACTTTAGCAATGGTGACGGCCGTGCGCACGGCCACGCGCCGCCGGCCACCTACTTGGGCAGCACGCGCAGCGGGATCACCTCCTCGCCCATCCGGTGCCTCTCCTTGTGCTTCTTCTTGTGCTTCCTCTTCGCCTTCAGGAGGGACCCGTCCTTCACGTCTCCGGTGTCCTTCTCCTCCTCAGTAGAGACTTCCAGGTCTTTAGAGCAATAAAGACAAACGTTAGGAAAGGAGAAACTCTCTCCTCCCCAGCCCTCCCGCAGCGTGGCTACCTTTGTCCTCCCTGGACGCCTCCGCGGCCTGCTTCAGGCTGTCGCTCTGAGCCTTCCTCCTGACCTTGGACCTGGGGGGGAGCAGCTCCGCCTCCCCAGACCTGCTTCTCTTCCTCTTGCCCCTCCTGACGGAAGGGGAGCCGCTCACTTCAGCTCGTTCCCGCTTCTTCTTCCTCTTGGCGGGTGGTTTCTGCGGCTCTGTGGCCTCTGTCTCGGAGCCCTCCGAGGCGGCCCTGGGCCTCTTGGCCGCGAGGCCGCCGCTGTCCTGGCCCGCGTCCCCGGCGGACTCTCCCGTCCGGGCGCTGTCTTCCTTCTTCACGCGCCCTTTCTTCTTCTTCTTCTTTTTCTTCTCTTCTGTAAGGACGCTGCCGTTAAGTTAGTTCTCACTTCACTTCCACTGCACCCACTTGAATAAATGTCAACGGCATGTAACTCACCAGCGACTCGAAGGGCAGGAATGGGCTTGTTTTTCACAGTTTTGGGAAATATACCAGGTTTTCTTGGTGCTTCCTCTGGTGGGTTGTTAAGAAACTGAAATGAAATCGGCATAAAGTTTTTGTTGCCATTTTAAAACACTTGCTAATTCTTTGCTTTTTTCTTTTCAGGCTCCGGACCTACCTCGATAGCTTTTGCTGCTTGTTCTTTTGTTTCAAATTCCACGAAGGCAAAGCCCTTGGGATCGCCCGTAGACTTGTAATGTGGTATGCTGACATACACCACGTTGCCACACTTCCCAAACACTCTTTCAATCCAGCTGTGATTAACATTCTTGGGAAGTAATTCCTACGATGAATTAGATGCAGTATTAAATAAATGTTAGGGCATTTCAGGTCAATAAATTTTCACTTAAATAGTAAAATGTTTGTTTTGACTTTTTCTAGAAAAATGGGCTTACCACATACACTGTCCGTTCATCCTCATCCTGTGGTCTTTCACCCAGAGGTTTTTTCCTCCTGATCCTGGTGCCTTCTAAATCCAGCTGTAAAATAGTCCATAAATTTAATAAACTAATATAACACAAGTTATAAAAAATTTGCAACAATACTTACCTCTACAACAGCTGAACTTCTCAGTGCTCTGGCTATTAACTTGCCATCCGTGGTCAATTTTTTCATTTTGTTAAAAGACACGAGAAGTGATATATCAACATCTAATAGAAATGTAAAAGTGAATAAATTGTAAATAGTCACATTTCAATAAACACATTTACCTCCTTTTAAAAAGAGTAACTTTTGGTGTCAAGTTGTAGAGTCCTATGCGTCCTTAGCCCTACTTAGTGTCTGTCATAAGCTACAAATAGTTCTTTTCTGGAAAACATTCAAATATGCACATGTGTATATATGCAACACAGCAAGTGCCATCGTGTTTGTGGCCTATAATAAACACTAATTTCCCAGGTAAAACAGTACATAATACAATACATTATACCCCAATTATATACTACTTCAGAAGCAGATAATAAAAGACAGTACACATCTAAGCTGGTTCCATACACAGAAGCGAACTTACAGCCATCTCTAGATTTTTCTATCTGCTCTCGAAGAAACCTATCCTTGTGCAGATTTGCATCTCCAAACCAGAAGTCCACCTGCTTAGCAATGTCTGCAAGCACCTGTTTAACGCGAGACCGTTTCTTTTTTTCTACTTTTTTCTCAGTACTTTCCTCTTCCATTGCTTTTTCTTGATTTCCACTTTCAGTTTCCATTCCTGTGAATTAGAGGTAAATATTTAAGTCTGGTAACAGAGAAAAACATTTGAAGGGGCAGAGGACTATCTACAACCACAGCACCAAAGTTACACTTTTAGGACAGTGAGTCCAAGTGTAAGATTAAAGGACTCAAGACATTTCATCTCAACAGACCACAAAAACGTTATTTGCACTTTTAAGTATGTATCCTCCAATGAAATTAATCAGCCTTCAGCTGGCCCTCCCATCACGGCGATTATTTCTTGGGCAATTCCCAAGCCCCTCCAATTCCTTGGCACGCCTGTCTCCTTTGCCCCTCAGCTCTGGCCACGTTGGTCCAGCTGTCCCTGAGCTCAGCCAGCAAACTCAATGAGGGCCTTTTAAGCCTGCTGCTCTTAAACGCTCATCTTCCAGATGACATGGCTTGCTCCCTCATGTGATGAAATCCTGTTCACGTGTCACTTCAGGGAGGTCTTTACCCACAACAGTATTTAAAAAAAAATTCTGGACACACACACTACCTCCCCCGCCCTACCAGTCCCCATGGTATGTAGTGCCTCTGACATCACTAATGTTCTCTATCCTTCCTAGAAATGTAGGATTGATGAAGTCTGTGACTGTTCTCTGTTTCATTCAGTGATGGATGCATTCCCAGTCCCTGGCACAAAGGATTTAAATATTTGTTGAATGTGTTGTCATAATTAAATCACTAGAGGTCTGCACACAAAAATGAGGACATGAGCAAGGCCTACCATCAGGCCTGGGGTGATGCAGCCTGCCTGAGAATAAGCTTGGTCTCACTTGAGAGTTAAAAAAAAAAAAGGCAATGGATTTGGGTTAACTGCTGGGTCTGGGTAAGCACTGGGGCAGGTAGGCCTCCAGGTGAGACAAAAATGCCTTCCCTACTGTATCTTCTGCCTTGTTTCCTTCTCTAAAGCTCAGGAAACATGGCATTAGACTAAGCCTATTTGTGTCTCCTGAGTCTAGACTAGAATCTGTTGCAGCACTGATGCAGCGAGTAACAGAAATAAAGTGTTTAAAAGTGACACCCAGTAAGAGGGCACGAAGCCCTCTTCGAATCTCCAACTACCCGTGCATTCTCGCCCAGGTGTAGTTTTTTCCGGAAGGGAGGGTTAGCAGTGGATTCTGCTGTGGATTCACCTGGTCCAGGCTGTCACTGTTTTGCCTGAACTACATACAGCATCCCGACATCGGCTTGCTTCTGTCTTCCTCCACCATCAACTTTCCAGACAGCAAACAGAGTAAACACGTAAACTAGACCACGTCAGCCTCTTGCATGAAATCCTCCAAAGGTTCTATCACCACACTCAGAATCAAACCCCAAGTCCCTACTGTGGCCTGCTAGGCCGGAGGCTCTAACTTCCTCTTACAGTTCCTCCCCGCAGGTCTCTCCACCCACACACGCCACCTTTGCCTTCCTCTTCCGTAAAGATAAGGCCATTCCCTAAGAATGGACCTCTGCCCCAGCTGCTCTCCTTACTTCCCCACCACACCTGTAGGGATGACTACCTCATTCATCGAGGCCTCTGCAATCTTCACCTGCTGAAAGAGGCTTTCTTTGTGACCCAATCTAAAACAGCCCCTCCCAGTTCACCTTAACTTCCCACCCCTGAGGCGCCACTTTCTTCCCTACCTGGAATTGTAATTTTGTCCATCTACCCCGCTAGTGTAAACACTACCAGGGCTGGGACTTTAGCCTGACCTCGTCCTATGCACTGCTGATTAAGTAATGTATTTAAGAGGATCTTACAAACTGTTAAGTGTCAAATTCTTTTGTAAGGAGTATGATTATAAATAAATGATTATCGCCACAGCAGAAACAAACCACTGCTAATCCTCTTCTGAAAAAGAAAAAAAATCCTACACCTTGTAAACTGCGGACTGCCAGCTCTCCAACTCGTCTGCGTGTCAGAGCCACCATGTAAGGAAACAGCGCGCAGAAGTGCATAAGCACAGAAAGTCGCAGTCTCCCCTTCACTCCTTCTCCCGAGGGCTAGCTCTTGGCTAAGAGGATTAAGTTCAGAAACCCTCACTGGGTGTGCTCACACACCTCTGCAATCGCGATCTTAAACACGTGTTGCGTGGTCAAGCACACCTTCCTTTTACAGGAAGATATGGACTGAACAGCTCATCCCTAGCTCGTGTGATGCTTTAAGGGAAACTGTGTGCCCAAAAGGTTAGGAACCAATTACAGCCGGCCAGTCGAGGCTGCGGGGCACTTGCCTGTGCCTTCGCTTCGATGCGTCTCCCCGTGTCACCTGCCCTATAAAACCTCGGTTCAATTTCCAAGGCCCCTTAAACACCCTCCTGCTCTGCCGCTTCCCACCTCGGCTCTCGCCTGCCTCCCCCGGACGCCGACGAGCGCACCCGCGCCCTGCAGTTCGCAATCACTACTTGTCGGCTCCCCTCCGTCCCTAGCTTCCCCTCTCTGACAAGGACTAGAGTCCCGAAAGGCAAACGACCTAATGTTAACACTCAAGTCCTCACTTTCCCTGTCCTTGGGCCGCCCGAACGCCAATCCGTGAGGCCACGCAACTTCCCGTGCGACCGCCGCCCCGGTCGGCCCCGCCCCCCGCCCCGAGCGCGCGGGACGCCGCGCCCCGCCCCCCAGGGCGGGCCCGCCCACGCGGCCCAGGACGCCTGCGCGCGCACGGAGAACGGGCGCGCGCGGACGGCCCGCGGCCGGGGGGCGGGAGGCGCGCCGGGCTGACCCCGCCCCGTCTGAGCGGCCCTGGAGCCCGCCTGCCACTCACTCCGTTCGAGTCCCAAAATCCAAGGCCAGAGACTGCGTCCTGGAGCCTTTCCGTCTCCGGGGTCCTACAGTCGGGGTTGTGTTCGCGTCATAGAGCGGGCGACAAGCGCCTCAGAAAGACGCGCCGAGGCGCTGCGCCGTCGTTACGTCACGGGTGTGGGCGGGGCGTCGCGCGGCTCGTAGCCAATCAGTGCTCGGATTGGCGGCTTGAAGACCGCGGTCTGCCGAGTGTCGGCTCCCGCTCAGGTGCCGTCCCGGGCTGATGACGTCACAGAGCTTCGCGCGAGAATTCGAAAGGGAGTGCAGTGTGATGGGTGGGTGAAGTGAGCTGCCCCCGGGTCTCGGGGAGTTTGGGGCGAAGGGACGAAAGGATCGGCTCCGCCAGGGCAGACGGTGAGGGCGCTGTGGGGACCCGGGACTGGCGGTCGCCGTCACAGCTTGCTCCGATTCCCGGTAGTTGAGCCTCTTCACAGATTTTCCGGCCCCGCTTTGCAGTTCCCGCAGACGCGTGAGGACCAGAGAGGGTTTTGCTGTTTGCTTTTTGGAAACTGACAGTGGATCAGGTCTCCACTGTCATTTCCTTACACAGGATCATGATAATTAGAATCTCGGCAAATGAAATGTGGACTTCTTTTGTTTATCTGGACTGGATGGTTTTTTAACGAGATAACTGGGTTAGTGATTCCGAAACTTTTCAATCTGCGAGCCAATTTAAGGATTCGAAAGATTCTTCTTGTTCCAAAAGAAAAAGACCGAAAGCATGGCTCGTATTCTAGTGAGGAGGCCGAATTTTATACGTAAATGTACAAACGGCACAATATGTGTGTGCCCTTAGGCAGTTATCACGGATCATCAAGGGTCTCCTGACCCCTTTGAAAACGTCTTTGCACATTAAACTTTCACCCATTTGAATATAGAAGTTAGGGCTCTTTTAATTATTTTAAAATTCAGTCAGCCTTTTTTTTTCTTTTTTTTTTTAAGTTTAATCCTTGTAATCTAATTGACCGCTTATGAGAGTTTGGCCCTTCTTGATTTCTTTTGAGTAATAGCTCTAATTTTTTGAAAACAATGAGGAATTTATTTTGCAGTTCCTAAATAGCCTACAAGTAATCCCGAATTAGTAAATACCGTTTTTCCAATCAATAAGTGTGATGAAAATACCTGCTCTTCCAGATCATGAGGCTGACATATTTTATGTAAAGTATCTAATCCGGTTCCAGCTGACATTGTAGGTACTCAAAGTAGTCATATAATTTAATATGAGCATCAGGATCTTGACTACTTAGTTTTAAATTTTGAATCATATAATCTTGGGCAAATTACTTACCCATAATGTATCTCAGTTTCCTTTTTTGTAAAATGAATATAAGAAATAATATCTGTATCATAAAAGGTGAGTTATTGAAGGATTTAAACAATGTCTAGCATATAACCACACTGGATAAAATGATAGCTGTTATTAAAGAGATCTAATATTAATAACTGTCATATGCGAGCACTGTGTCTACACCATGTAATCTCATCTACATATACAGAATGTCCGACCCATTCAGTGGCTGGGATCAATTTGCTTTAGAAGCAGCAGTGAATGATATCTCTGTGGACCTCCCTGTTATCTTCTTGTTACTCATTAGGCATCTAGCAATTCCAGTGGGCTGGAGGGGAGGGATGTGGGATATGGGAGTTATATCTAAGAAAGGCAGTACCTCCGTACGTCTGGGTCCTGTCCTGTGAACTATGTCCCGGAGCAAGTATTCATATCATTTGCCTACCCCTGACCCCGTTCTTTCTCTAATTGGCGGCCAGAGCAATCTCTAAAACCCAAGTCAAATTATGTCATCTTATTCTTAAAATCCTGGCATGGCTTCTGAGGTCTTTACAGACAATCCAGACAACTTGGCACATGTGTAATTGCTCCCTTTTGTAGTCCCTGCTCTCACCACTCACCATTTTACCCTTGACTCCTTAATTGTTCTACTTAGAGAGCCTTGGTCATGCTTTGCTCTGTCTTCCACAGGCCTTTGTATGTATGGATTCCTATCTGGAAATACCTTCCCTGGCATCCTCCCTTGGTTAATGGTTATTTCAGCTTACAGCTTAGATGTTACATCCTTCGGGAAGCCTTGTTTAATTCCCTAGGCTGAGCTGGTGTCCCTCCTGTGCTTATTTCTGTCTTTTTATTTTATTTTCATCACTTCTTGATTCTGAAAATGCCTTGAGATTGGGAATACTGTTTTGTTCGTTTTAGTCTCTCACATAGTAAGTACTAAATAAATATATGGAATTTATAAATAACACATAGGTGGCCTGGTTTATATGTGTAAATAAAGCATTGAATCCAGAATTGCAGATTAGGCTTTATTATTGAATCCCCCACATCTTTTAGGGCTAAGTGCTCAAGGATGTGTCTGTATCACCTGCAGGGCTTGTTAAAACAGATTACTAGGCACAGACTTTCCGACCTAACAGGTCGGAGGTGGAACCAAAGCATTTGCAGCTGGTTTGCAGCTGGTGCCGCCGCTGTTGGTCCGGCGGTCATACCTTTGGAACCAAGGCTTTAGAAAATAAATTTTTCTTTGGCATCTCTGTTCTTTAACTCACCGTCACTGATTCCAGATTTTCGAGTTTGCCCAAATGACAATTTTACCCAATGGCATAGAATCCCTACAGTATTGAAAAGATTCTTGTTTTCTCGCAGAGTATCATAACATCTGGTACTAGATACTGTAATATATGGACTTCAGCATGTAAAAGGGAAAACTTTTCAACGCAAGGGCGCCATCTAGTGGTGACTGTATCAACCCAGAAAACTACAAATGGAAGCTGCCTCTCTAAGGAACCAAACCCTCTATGGGGAATCATTTTCTGATGCTTGTGATGGCACCTGGAAGAATGTTTGCAGACTACTAAACATTGATATATTTTATTAGTTTTTTCTTTACGTGGCAGTTGCATTGTCCTGGGACCCTGAGATCCTCCCTCTGGTCAAGAGCATGTGGGGGAAAAGTGTATCTGATACTTCGTCTGTTCATAGGGGTGGAATATGCTTTGTCGTTTTTCATTTTAGGTGATAGAAAGAATTGAATAAACACTGATCATTTTCTGGAGCTGACTGATTTATCACTTAAGAAGCAACAATGGAAATCCAAGAATTTATTGTAAGTCTTACCATTGTTTCTTTTTTTCTATCTTCCTTCCTTTCTTCCACACTTAACAAATGTTGCTAGAGTTGCCAGATTTAACAAACAACAACAACAACAACAACAGCAAAAAACAACCCAAAACCTCAGAGTGGAGCAGGGCACTTGGTTAAATTTGCATTTCAGATTAACAGGGAAGAATTATAAGCATGCGTGTGTATGTCTCAGATACTACCCTTTTTTCAAAATACTTATTAATTCCTTAAGAAACAAACCCGTTACATGTAACGAATTACTTTTTAATGAAAATAGCTGTTTTCCAAAACCATAACAAAAACATATTGAAAAGAGCGGCATCGCTCTACGTGTCCTGCAGATGCCGTTAACGTTTGCCGTAATTCTCAGATCCGCTTCTGCGTTAGTCTGGACTTGGATCTTGCAGTGCTGCACATACGTGACTCTGCCGTAACTGCCCGAAGGAATGCACGTGAAAAGACAAATAATGTGAAAACGCTTTGACCTCACAGACCCCTGGACGAGTCCCGGGACCAGCAGGAGTCTGGGCTGCACTGTGACCGGGCACTTCTCCCTTCCCACGATCACTGAGACGCTCACAGTGGTCTTTGTGGCTCCGTTAACTCTTCACTTCTTAGGTGTTGCTTCTCCTTTCTCCCTCCCTCGCCTTTCACTACCTAGTTTCTTTTTTTAAATTGATTTTTTTTTTTATGATTGTTAGGATATCTGTGCTTTTATTTTCGTAGATGTCTTGAATATATTTTGTTTGTAGAAAGGCATAAAAATATATAACACTTAATATATATAAATAGAAACCATTTCTTTGTATTTTTGGAACTAAGGTACTGTATACTCATCAAAAGATGAAGAAGTCGAAAGTGTGGCAAGATGGAGTTCTGAAGGTCACTCGCTGCAGAAACAAAGTAAGTGCACCGCAGCTGACGGCAGCGTCCGAGCGCCGGGCTCCCGCCGTTTCAGGGGGTGATACGAGAACTCTGTCGATGCTAACATGTTAGGTGTGTTCACAAGCTGGCCGGACGTGAGCACAGAAGTTGCCAAATGATTCCCACATCACCGTGATTAGTTTGTGCATTTCAGAAGTTCAGTAAATACTATTTATTTGTTTGTTTGTTTGAATGAGATTTTGTTGAAACTTCGTAGAGGGTTATTCATCAGGGTGCTTTCACGCTGCTGGGCGTGGGAGCCTCGTGGGTGGCTGCTTTTCCCGCCGCCTCGGCTGCATCTGTCAGAGCTGCTGTTCTCCCCGATCGGGTCCCGTGACCTGTCACAATGGAGCCCCCATTCTTCAGTGAACTTCTGGGACACCAGCCTCCCGCTGTTGCCCACTGACCACGGGGACTGGGGGAAGGAACCATTCCCAAAGGCCCGGAGCGGCCAACCCACCTAGACAGGAAGCGGACGGGTGGTGGCTCGGGACCGGGCCCATGTAGCGAATAGTGACGACTCATGGGAGTGGGGTGACAAGAATGTCCTAAAGTCAGACTGTGGTGACGGCTGCCAGAGTCCGTGAATACAGACCCGTGACTGCCACTGAGGTCGCCATGTGGCTTCCCTCCGCCCACCCCGCACGGGCCAGCCTCACCGTGCCTCGCCGACAGCCGTCCCGCCTGGTGCTGACCGCGTGCTGTGAGCACGAAGCCTCCCCACAGGTTAACAAGGCGGGTGAGCCTCTCTTGACGGGGTTTCCCCGTATGATGACTTTTGATTAACATTTTCTTTTTTTTTTTTACCATAGGCAGTTTTATACGATGACAAAGGAGGATGTTTGGAGAGTTTCTTTCTTAAGTGCCTCGAGGTATTTTAATGTGCCTATCTTGTTTTAAGTTATTGTTTACAAATCTCCGTAAATACTTCCTTCACGAATGTTGTTTGATAGCGTAGTCATGTACCGATAGCAGTGATTGTAGCTAGTATTTATTGAGCACTTGTGATTGGCCACACTGTGCTCAAAGCTTTCAGATGTTTCACTGAATCTCTGCACAGCCCCCTGAACTGTGGATTAAGGACACGGCACAGACGGCTCTTGGTAACTGGCCCATATTTTACTGTGAAGAGTAAGGAGATTAGAGCTGTTCGTTCCGGGTTCTTGTCCACGGCCGCGTCCTCCCCGGCTCACCTGGCCCCTGTGTCTGACCTCCCTACTGTAAAACGTAGACCAAGACGGACTGCACCGGGCTGGCCTGAAGATGAGGAATAACTGTCGTAAAGTGCCCAGCAGCTCAGCACTGATTCTAAAGTGTTCAGATGCATAGTCTGTTATCATTGTGCAAGTTTTGCTCATGGTATTCCATCTATTTGTAGGTTTTATAGGACATTAACAGTCGATATGGTATTTTTATATTTATCAAAAGAGGATCTAGGAGAAGCACTATTTTATTAGATATTTAATTGGTGGTAACTGCTATTATTTCACTTAAAATCATTTTGTAAATGGAGATTAAGTACACTATCTGAGAATACACAGATTCTGTGTATTATCAAATAGGTTGATAATTTTATTTATATGCTGCAGTCAGATCGTGGCAAGTGCTATATTTTGTTTACTAAGATGATTTAAAACGCCTTTTTTGGAATATGATTGTTTAAGCAAACTAATAATTTGTAATGATAATTATGTTTGTATTTAATTCACGTTAATTTATAAAGATACATAATTAGTATTTAATAGCTCTAATTTTTTAAAGTCACATTTTGTTTTGTGGATTTTAAACCATCTCATTGGGAGGAGATCGTATTCGTACCGGCAGCGTGGAGGGTGCCACCACTCACTGCTGAATAAACAAATGAGTGAAATTTGTGTTGTATTACCATCTTTTTTGGGGCTCGTTGGTAGTTAACTAGGGCACGAAAAATAATTTAGTTATTGACTCATTCAGTCACTGTTTGGAACGGCCGTTGCGTCTTTCTAGTGCCAGGGAGCCTGCTGGAGCTCGCAGATGATCAGATCTGTGTGGTTTTGACATTTATTCTTTAAATTAGGTGAAACCCGGAGATGACATAGAAAGTGACCGGTACTTAATCACCGTCGAGGAGGTGAGAGCTGCTGAACGCGTTGGTGTGGAGCAGGACGTGACTAAGGGAGCACCCGCGCTCGGCTCACGGGGGGCCGTGCCCGCCGGCCGCCCCCCGGGGTACCGGCCCGCCGGCTTGAGAAGGACGTTCCCGGTGAGTTCCTCCTGTCAGACAAGCCAACACACACTTCTCCCATCATTCCAAGAAGCAGTGACTCGTGGCGCTCTCGTGCTGCACTATTACTGTGGCGCCTCATAGCGTGAGCTTAGGTCGAAAGGAAGTGAACTCCTATTAGACAAATCTCAATAAAAATGAGTTTGCGTTTTAACTTTGCAAACTTTATATCTTAAATTATTCACCTTGTAAAACACACACATTCCTTTCTTTCTTTTTCTTTTTTTTTTAGCCAGTTCACTTCACACTCCCTTTATAGGCAGCAGAACAGCTAATAACTGTTTTATTACTTCTAGGGTTTTAAAGGACCGCGTCAGGTGCCAAAGAAAGTGGTCGTTACGGAACACGGGGACTCAGCCGCAGCGTTCGGGGCTGAGGAGCCGGGGGGCCCCGTCCTCCTGTCTCCGTTCCCCAGCGCCCCGCGTTTGTTCGCTGCTGTGGGCAGCAGCAGCAGCAGCGTAAACGAGGTGCCAGCAGACGCCGAGAACCCTGTCGTTCGCAGGGACCGAGGTGGACGTGGGCCGCCCTTTCCACCAGCTGCCTCCACGCCTTTCTGCAGGATTTACGCGGAAATGTCACGTGAACACAGTGATTTCTGTTCGCCCTTCAGTTCTGTGAATAAGCGCTCAGACTCTTTACCGACCAGCGAACCCACGGAAGGGGGTAGCTCGCCTTCTCACCGTTCAGGGGCACCCCAGACTCACCGTTCAGGGGCACCCCAGAGCATCAGGAGCAGAGCACAGATAGTAGCTCTTCTGAAGTCCAGGCCAACTCGTTCGTCCCAAGAAGTAAATCCTGAGACCGTGGAACGTTTCTCTTGGGTGCAGCCCCTCGGAGGGTCAGAAGTCCCCGCCCACCCAGAGGGCTTAATCGCACAGGAAGAGGGCGACGAGGTGGGGACAGAACGTCTGCGCTGTCAGCGTCCATCAGGAGGCACCGTGACGAGTGACAGCTGGTGGGCCCCGCGTTTGTCCTCACGGCGTCCCTCTGCTCATTCTTCCACCGTAGTTGGGAATGATCCAGAAAGGAGACCCCAGGCCCCAGGAGATGATACAGATTTGAATCCGAAAGACCTTTTGGTACACGGAAGGACACAGCTCTTGGACTCACGTGCTGGGAATGGGAGACGGGATAATGGAGACGAGCTGGGAGGGGACGAGAAGCCGTCCTGGGACTGGGAGGGAGGATTAGAAGTCCCTTCACTCCCTGAAAGCAGCAGCTCACCTGTCACCTGCGGCAGCGCCGGAAGTGGCCGCCTGTTGCCAGACTATGACGCTCAAGAGCACGGTCAAGTACCCATTAACCAGAATGACCCGGCGTGCGTAAAAGGGCCTGTTCCCAGGGCAGGTTTCCCGGAGGTCCATGCGTGTGCAGCTCCAGGAGAGGCGCGTAAGCAGGCGGCGTCCTGTCCGCCCGGACCCGAGCGCCTGCAGACGGCGTCCTCCCTGGGTGCCAGTCCTGGCACCTCTGACACCGTCGCTGACGAGTTTCCCGAAAGTGGCGCTGATAACGAAAGTCTTAGGACGGTTCCTGAGCCCACGGGTTGTGGGACACTGCCGGCGCTGGCAGTAACTTTTAACCTGAACGGCTTTGAAACCAGCGACACGGAGGAGGAGTCGTGGGACAGCGGCCGAGAGCCCCGGGATTCCGAGGGTCGGGCGTGGGGGGCTTCGCCGCGGGGCTGCGGGGAGGGGGGCCATGCGCCCTGGCCCTCACCTGCTGGTGAGCCCGCAGTGACGTCTCCTGCGACAGAGGCTGCCCCACCAGGGTCTTGTGGCGACGCCTGTGCGGGCTTTGACCCAGGTGCGTGGGAAGCTGCAGGCCCTGCAGGAGACATCGGGGAACTTGGGGACGCGCTCAGCAGCTCTGACTCGGGGTGGACCGATGATGTGTGTGCAGATTGTGAGGATGCCAGTAAATCCGCCCCAAAACTCGGAATTAACAGCGGGTTTGCTTCACTCCAGAATGACCCGAAAGGTATAAACGTGAATTTCCATGTTCCTCATTTTTTAAACACAGCCGCTACTCAGACTCCCGGAAACGATGGTCTTACTACAGGCGGTGACGTAGATCAGAATGACGGACAGGTGTTGCCCACAGCCTCTGGTGGGGACAGCGGTGTCCAGCCGTTCGATGCTGGTTGGAGTCGCTCTGAAGAACGCACTGCACTCGGCCCGTCGAGCCCCCGAGTCTGCGGTTCGTGGGTTCACCCCCTGGGAGGAGCGCCGATCCCTGAACCCCAAGGCCTGGGAGGGGTGATGAGTGAACCCCACAACCACGTGGAGGCCGGACTAGGCGGACGGGACGGGAGTAGTCCCAGGACTTCCTCAGAACCTCCTGGGTCGGCGGCCGACATTTCGCTGCTGACGTCGTTGCTGGAGCACGGTTCGGCCCTGGAAGGCGTGGAGCTGCTGCGGAGGAAGACGGCCTGCGAGCGCCGGGGGGCCGCGCGGACCCGCGCGCCCGGCCGCAGTCCCCCAGGTGAGGCGCCTCCGCCCCGACAGCTCTGGGGCCCGAGGGGCACGGGGTCTGCCCGGGGGCCACGCCGAGGGGCCGGTGGCACCGGAGTGGGCGGCGCAGGGCCCGGGGGAAGCCGCGCCTAGTGGAGGGCAGTGCAGTGGAAGGCCACCTCCCTCTGGCCGCAGCCCCTCTGGCCGCCCCTCGGGGCCGCGTCCCACGCACACGCGGGCACACGCGCGCTGCCACTCTGCACCCAGCTTTCCGCGTGTCGTTAGAGGTGCGCCCTAGGCCTGGGGAACTGTGTCTTCACAGACCCTTCAGCGTTCCCGTCCGAAGTGAGCCCCCTCCCCGCAGCGCAGTGTGGCATGCCCACTGCTCCATGGCGGCGCCCCCCGCGTGCGGGCCGGGGCCCCGAGTCTGTGCCCGTCTGATAGACGAGGGATGGCGTCACAGTGCGCTTTAAATCTGTTTCCGTTACTGCAAGCGAAGCCGAGCCCCTTCGTGTGTCTAAGCATCATCTGTGTGTCTTGTCGTGTGCTCTCTGTTCACTCCTGGTCCAGCTTCTCCATGGTGGTTCTTTTCATTCTCCTGGCTTTGTTTGAGTTCCGTATCTTAGAAATGTTAGCCCTTTACCCGTGATACATGTGGCAGATATTTCCCTTCAGTATGTCATTGGTCATTTGACTTTGTATGGTGCGTTGCCAACAGCAATTTTTAAAAGTATAAAACGCGTTAGTGAACGTAGTAGATATTGTGTACACATGAGTGTGAACGAACAGTGTACCTTACGCTCAAAAGTCAAAATCGAACTCTTATTTGAATATCTCAAAGGATTCCTGAGGAAAATAAAAATAAATGATTGAACCCACTAAAATGTTTTTTTAATGTAAATTTTTTGACAATTGTTAATTTTAAAAAAAAATTAAAAATAAGGAAAATTGAAAAATAAATTTGGGCAGATATAATTACATAACATATAAGGATATAAACTTCCACTATGAAGATTTAGAAGTGTAGAATCTACTTCTGGGCTTTTTTTTCTCATCCCTTGGGTCACGTGTGATCTTGCTGCCTGCTGTAGCTCTGTTCTGTGACGTCACCACGAACACGGAGCCGGTCACCAGTGGCCGAAGCTTTTAGTGGGGTGCAGGGTCGGGCTCTTGCAAACCTCTGGCCAGAACGTTGTCCAGCGGTCCACACGGAGCTGTGTCTTACGTGTGCTTCTGTGTAAAGACCTTATTTGTGTCGCTGACTCAGCATCCAACTCCGGCCAGCGGTTCCTGCGACTCAGGCCACTTGAGTTTTCTCCACAAGGGACGTCACAGCCTCCCTGCCTTCCAGTGACACTAGATGGCGCTGTGCGTTGGGCACATTTTAAGTGGCACAGTCACCACCAGAACTTGGCCTCCCATGGAAGGACTGTGGCACCAGGGGGACCTGAAGGGCAGGTGGACAGTGTGAGGGGGGCCAGGGCAGCCCCTCGCGCTGCCCCCGCCTGGCGTGCTTGTCCGCATGGCCTGCACCCCGCATAGTGAGGGGACAGGGTCTGAAAGACGAGGACCGACTCTCCTGATGTGAACATGCCCCTCTAAAGGACTGAGTTGGTTTTTCCGGAGACAGCCTCAGAAAATTGAATTTATTGGAATGTAACCAGTGACTTCACAGAGATCTATACAGAACTACAAAGTCAGCTTTGTCATCCATTTAGGACGTGTGAAAGTGTTGACGTTATTCTCCAGCATGTTAAAGTTTGGGTGAGGTGACTGAATTTACCTGAGAAATGGTAATTCACGATTTTGTTCGTGAGTGGAGGCAGCAAAGGGAAAACATCGGTTTTCGCCCAGCGCCACCTGTAAGCTCCCTTCTGCAATAACATTAAATTCCGAAATCTACTTATTTGTGTTTCATTTCACGTGCTCTAAGTTTCTAACAGGAAAATAATGAAACCAGAAGTAAACAGATGGGCTGAGAGTGAAATCTGTACCAGACACGGCTCTGATTTTTCTGCAGTAATAACCACTTTAAAATGCTGATCTCCCTGGTGTCTGTCTACAGAAGAAATTGAGACGATCGAATATGCACTCTTTCTTTTAAGAAAAAATAGCTTTTTAATCAGATCCCCAGAGAGGCGTGCGGCCTAGCCTCCCTTCCCTCTGCAGGCCCGCCGCCGACACCCCTGGGTGTGTTGTCCTGTCCTCGCCCGGACACTGAGCCCCCCGGGGCGTGGCTGATGCCCTCTTGTCCTCAGGCCTTGGCTCACATGCCACTTCCTGGGAGAGGTCCCTCTGGTCGTCCTTTCTAAAGTTAGCGCTGTCCCGTCTCCCGGTGAGACGGAACCCTGCGTGTCTCAACCTGAGTTCGCCTGGGCTACTTATTTTCGTTGCCCCTCCCTCTCGGGAGTCTCGTGTGTCCCGGCTGCCGTGTCCCCAGTGTCCGGCCCCCCGAGTGCGGGACACGCTCGACGTGTTTCCAGACGGTTGTCAGCTCTGCTCCTCGTGTCACTCAGGGGTAGAAAACATTTGCTGTCAAACGTGTGATGAAGAAAGTCACGTGATTCTGTCCGTTACAGCCGGGGGGCCCCCGAGGGCAGCCGCAGCTGCACAAGCTGGACCGAGGCCGCCTCCGAACCGGAGTCCTCCGCAGGTGCGTCATTTCTTTCCTATCGGGACCTGCTTGTCCTTCGACGCGGCGCGTGCTGGGGTTTGCAGTGAGGTGATGACCGCACGGCGGGTCCCGAGCCGCCTCGGCTCGTGGCCTCGCCCGCGTCGCGTGTCCCTCAGCCAGAGGGAGCACCCGGCAGCACCGCCACCTCGGTCACTTGTCTGTTCAGCCTCGTGCTGGGCTCCCGGCTGATGTGTTTGTTTTTTTATCGATTTCCGGAATTCTTTCTATATTTCGGACACATACACTTACTTACTCACTGTTGGTTGTATGGGTTGCAAGTCTCCTCCCGACCTTGACACTTATCGCAACAATGCCTTTCGGTGAACGCACGTGTGCAGTGTTTAACGTGCTGCAGTCTGTCGACCGTTTCCTCTGTGACTAGTGCTTTCGTGTCCGGTGTGAGAATTCTCTCTGTACCCCAAGGTCCTGAAGATGTGCTCTCGTTACCTCGGAGAAGGCTTGCTGCCTCACCTCTCGTAGCTTCCTCTGCAGGCACCTGTGGCTGATTTCTGTGTGCTGAGGTACAGGTGGGAGTCCCACAGCGGCCCAGCACCACTCCCCGGAACAGCTGTCTTTCCTCCGTTCCTTCTCACGGCCCCCTTCGCCGTGACCCAGGGGTCCGTATGTTTGGGGGTCTGTTCGTGCTTTCCATTCCGGTTCGCTGGTCTGTGGTTTTGGAAGTCTCTGTGTCTTATAAAGGATGCGTTCACGCGACTCTTCAGATCCTCCCCCTCGTTCTTGCCTTTTTGCCTCTGCACGTACATGTAGAATCAGCCAGACAGTTTCCACGCACGAGCATGCTGGGAATGGGGCCGGAATGGCCTGTGAGCACAGATCTTCCCTTTCCCCCCGGGAACGGTTCGGGTTCTCGCCGCGTGGAGACTAGAGGTCGCGGGAGGCGGGCGAGCAAGGCCGGCGGGCGCGCCGACGTCCCCGGCTGGAAGCCAGGTGGGGCCTTGACTCCGGAGCGGCCCGCTGGCTGCGGGGCGGGCGCTGCACCCTTACGTAGGGCCTAGGGCTCCCGGCGTGCGGGCGGCCCCCCCGCACCCTCCCAGCGGGGTCAGTGCCCCCCAGCCGCGGCTGGCTGAGTGGGGGCCGGCTGGGTGCGTGTTGGGAAAGACCCACGTGCCGTCGGCCGGAGCCGTCCACGCGTGTTGTCCGGGGTCGGCCGCGTTTGCTTGTGGGAGCTCCCGCTGTGGGGCCGCGGGAGCCGCCCCACGCATGGCGCGTCGCTGCTGCAGAGGGGTCAGGGTGCGAGGGATGCGGCGGGAGGGACTTGCCGGAGCGTGAGGGTCTCTGTGTCCCCTGCGCGGACGGGCCTCACGTCACCTCTTTCCCGTGCGTCTGTGTCTCAGGTCGGAAGCGTAGACGGTGTGTGCGTCTGCGTGTGCAGAGAGACACAGCCACGGATGTGTGCACACACGCACCGTTGTCTCTTTACTAAACGAGCTGAGAAATGGCTCCCTGTTCTCCAGTGTCCAGATGAAGAAACCTTTCCCGAAGGAGGCGCTCGCCTTCACGTGGAAGGCAGTTTCCAAGCGAGAGCTGAGTCTACTGAAGACTCGATGGAAAATGATGGTGGGTAGATTATAAGTAAAACGTAACACGAGGAAAGCATTTGACGTTGAAGAAACTGTTGTGTAAAGATCCATGCTTTTTGTCTCCACAGCAACTGTAGATTTCCCTCCGAAAGAGTCAGAACGCGCCTGTCACCCGGATTACGGTTTTCCATCGGCAGCGAGGACTTCCTGGGGAGCAGATAAGGTACAACGGAAAAGAAGTGCTAATGGCGGGAGTAAAACGTTTTGGTAGCCTCATGAAAAATGAACGTCTTGGAAAGCAAAAAGGTTAAAATCTTAAGGCTGGTTTCCTCTAACACGATCGAGAACGTTCTCAGCACCCCCCGACACTGTGGCGGCGATGGCCGGGCCGGGCGGTGTCTGCAGGAGAAGGGACGGGGGGCATGGCTGCTCTCTGTCATCCAGAGATGCTTCGGCTCTTGCACCATGACGCGAGATGAGAGGCATGTGCGTGATCAGAAAGTGAGAAACGAAGAGTCGGTTAAAGACGAGGCGTTGAGAATCGTGTAAAGGCGTCGAAGACAAACGTGAGAAACGAATGGCTGTCCTAAGCCAGCTGGGGCACGTGACGTGGGAGGCGGCCGGCCGCATCAGAAGCCGTGTGTGCGCCCAGCCTGGGCCTCGTCCCCGAGCGTGGGGCGGACCGAAGTGTCATTGTGAACCAGAGGGGACTAGGCATTGAGCTGTCAGTGCCTTCTGCAGGCCACAGCGTGTGGGCGTGGCTAGACTGATGGACGGAACCCGGGGGGCGGGTAGAAACCCCCCGGGACGACCACTGGTGGGGAAGCTCCAGGTCCCCGCACGGTTTGCTGCTGAAGGCCGTGACTCTGCGCGTCCTGGAGGCGTTGCTGGCTGCTCGTGGCCAGCGGGCCTGCGGGTGTGCAGTGGGGCAGGGCGTGAGAGGACCCGTGGGTGACAGTGACCGGCCGGTGTCCGCGGGGCCCCCTTGTCCTGTCCCCACGCACGTACACCCTGGCTCTGGCTCTGGCTCTGGCTCCGTCATGCCGAGCCCTAAGGCCGCTGCTTACTGCAAGCGGCAGCACAGCTGTTCCAGGGGCATGAGGGAGTGGGGACTGTCAGGAGTGCAGGGCGGCAGAGGCGTCGGGGACTGAGGGCCGAGTCCCGCGTGTGGCGCGGCTGGGCGAGCTCCAGCCCCGGGGACGCGAGGGGCAGCCTGGGCCGGGCGATCTGCCTGAGCCCCCAGACCCGACCTCCTCCAGAACCAGACTGCGGCCCATTCCAGCCCACCCCCGGCGGGCTCCGCGCTTCCCTTCCCGCCCTCGAGCTCACGCGCTGCTTCTGTCGCATCCCTTCGCCCACCGCAGCTCCGCGTGGCGTGCCAGAGGCACGTGTGCCCTGCGGGTTTCTGGGGCTCGCTCGGGCCGTGGGGGGCAGCGCGGTAAGGAGGCGCTGGTCTGGAGCTGCGTCTCCTCTTTCTGGGCAGGCGGCCTCACCGGAGCGGATGTCCACAGCGGGCCCTGCCTCTCCCTCCTCTCCGGACTCGGGCGGTGAAGACGGCGCGCAGGACGTCCCCGTGGAGTCCCTGGCAGCCAGGCGCTCACCAGGTGACCTCCCCTTTCTCGGCTGGGGCCACGTGGCTCTGACGTCTGTGTGTCCCCGTGCCGTGCAGCGTTCCACTTGAGGGGGCCACACTCCACGCTGTGCCCCGAAGCCACCCGCGTCCCTCCCGCCTCATGGCTCTGTCCCCCACGGGGGGCCCCTGTGCCCAGGACAGCACGCCCTCTGGCTCCGGGTCCTTCCCCTCCGACACTGCCCTCGAGAGCTGCAGTCCTGTCACAGCTGCCACGCCAGAGCCTGGCCCCTCTGGCCCCTCGGCGGCCCCTTTCTCCCAAGGGACCGATTCCTCAGAGTGCGACCCACACCACTGGGCGACCTTAGCCTCACCTCGAGTTTCCCCTTCTGTGTGTTGGGACGTGGCCTCGTCAGCGAGCGGCTGCCCCGGCCACACGCCAGGCCCCATATTCCCTGCGTGTAGACTCCCCATGGTGACTCCCTGCTTGACAAGTGTCCTACGTCCTGGAGGTCCCTTCCGCTAACTCATCATCTCCCTTTTCTGCCCATGTCACCCGTGCAGCTCCCCGATTCTGAAGCTGTGGGGGGTGAGGGGTGACATTGCAGGCGGTCACCCTGACCTGGGTGGCGGACGTGAAGAGCTTCGTCACGTGGACGGGTGGTCGGGTGGAGCCCGCGGGTGTGCTCGGCAGAGGGGCGAGGCCGGGGAGGGTCAGGGTCAGACACATCCGCGACCCCGGGGGACGCAGGTGGCCGTCGTAGCCATGCCGGGCACCCTTACTCTGTGACGAGGTTCTAACTTCTCTGTCGGTGCCGCTCGATGGGCTGTTAGGAGCACAGCTGAACACGTTATGAAAGTGTCACTGCTCTGCCGGGTGATGGCTGGAGGTAACACGGAAACTCTGTCAGAAAGCGCGGTGCTCCGAGATGGGGCACCACAGCATCGCCAGAGGGACACGTTCAGCTCACGTAGTCCCTGCAGCGTGAGCCATTCACCGATTCATTCAACAGATATTTGCTTTTTACGTTTTCAGGACTGTTCTATTCTAAGCCAAAACATGAGTTGGCCAGAACTGAACTCTTATCATGTCCCAATAAATTAAAAAAAAAAAAAAGCTAAACATCTTTTTTTATCTTGAAGACTGATGCATTCATTCACGAGTAATAAAAACCTGGAGGACGTTACAATCACAGTCCGATAAACGGGCGTGGACCTCGTTCTCGGGGGCAGGACGTGAGGCAGAACGGGAACGCGCGGGGGGTCCTGCCCGCCGGTCGGGGCTCGTGTTCCCGCCTGGCCTCGGCGGCCCCCGCTGCACGCCGAGAGCGGCGAGCCGTGGCTGCAGGTGCCCTGAACACCTGGTGCCCTGAACACCTGGTGCCCTGAACACCCGGTGCCGTGTCACACGGTGCGGCCACGGGGGTCGGTGGCCGAGGGGTAAGGGACGGTGTCAAGCTCATCGACTTTAGAGGTGTTTCAGAGTCTATTAGTTAAACTTTGAAAGGTGTATTTCTTTTTTAAGACTAAAACCATTAATTTTTCTAATTTTGAAAAAAGAAATGAAATTATGCGACTTGTTTTTTCAAGGCCAGGTGGGACTTTTTGCATAGATACCCACTTCTCTGGAGCCGAGGTACGGCAGCCACACGTTTTTTTAACTGGTGTTTATTTTTTCTTTTCCAGTAATGAAAACATTCAGCTCCCTGGAGAATAAGGACTTTCAAAGGCTTCCGTTCGAAAGCAGCACCCGCATTCCGCTCGTCACGTTGCCCCCAGCTGACTGGCCCCCTGACCCGGATCCTCGGTCCCATGTGACCGGCCGCGACAGGCCGGAGTCCTCGGGGTCTCCCGTATTCAACCCGTGCGGAGACTCGGCGGCTCTTCCTTTCAGCCTTGGGCCTGAGGGCCACAGAGCAGCTTCGTGGTTTAAGGGGTCTGGGGCAGCGACCCCAGGGGGCGATGCACGTCTCTGCAACGCGTCTGCTCAGAGCAAGTGGCTGAAATACCAGAGCACACCTGCCGAGGGCAACCTGCCGAGACGGGGCCGGCTGGACGCGGAAGCCACCGGCGGCTTCTCCGCCGAGCCTGTCTCGGGCGGGTGTCCTGGGGACCGTGACGCCGTGAGGGGCCGCTCCCTGGATGCCGCGCGCGTGCGGCTCATCCGAGGCGTGCTCCGTCGGCAGCAGCAGCAGGGCGTCGCTCACGACTGGGTGAGCGGAGGCGGGCCACCTGCTCCTTCCTCCGGGACCGAGGGGACTCAGACGGAGCCGGGCGGGCCTGCGACAGGGCGGCCACAGGTGAGGAGGGCCACAGGTGAGGAGGCCACCGGTGCGTCCGCCCCGGCCGTCGCTGCTGGCATCGACGGAAGGGCGGTGGTTTCGCTCTCGGAGCCAGTGGCTCTTAGTTTGTTTAGTTTCCTGTAGCTCAGCTACAGTCACCTCCGTGACTTACTCTTTGCTGGCCGTCGCGCGTGTCGGTGACATGAGGCCCTCGGCTGTGGCTGGCTGGGTCGGCCCGCACATCAGTTCCAGCCGCTGCCGCTGAGTGTTCTCATGTGACTGTGAGCCCGGTCTCGCCGGCTACGAGGGGGAGGGGGCGCGTGTCGCACGGGGGCCGTGCGCGGTTCTGACGACGGGGGCGACCAGAAGTAGACACGATGACCCATTCGCCGCAGGTAAGCTTCTCCTGGCAAAGGGTGCGTCACACTTGTTCCGGGCAGACGAGAAAAGTGCGTCTTGTATATATACATCATCAGAAGTGCTGTGCGTGGCCGTGCTCGCTATGCCGCTTTCTCATTTAACACGGGAACATTCTTTTCAAGGACTCTGGAAATTTTGTTTTAATTGTTTATTTTCTTCACCATCTCAAGAAAATAGTTTACTTACTTAGCACGCAGCGTTCGGGGTTCCTTTCTTATGTTTTATTCCTCGTGGGCGTGGCCGTAACTTGGGTTCTTCCGTTTCAGGAGATACGTGGCTCTGAGCTGCGCTTCCCGCCCGGGCGGGAGGTGATGTCCGCGGGCCTGCCCCGGCGGCAGGCGCACGTCCCAGCCGTCTTCCAGTCCCCTGCCCACTACAAGCGGCTCTTTGCGTCCTGCCTCGTGGGTGAGCGGCCCGCTTCGTGCTTCGTTGCGGGCGACCGCTGCAGAGCGTCCGCGGGAAACCGAGAAAGTGCGATGTTTCCGATCGTGAATCCTTATAACAAGTTCTCTGCTTGGGATTTGTTATTCTCTGTGTTTATTCTAATTTCAGGTGAACATTGAGCTTTAAAAGTAGGCAATGGCTATTTTATCTTTTTCAAGTTATAGTTCTTTTTTTAACGAGAAGTGTTATATTTGGTTTTGTTACGCAGGAAACGTATGACGCGTGATTAGTTTGTTGCACGAGGGCAAACCTTGCCTTTAAAAAGTGGACATTAGTATCAGGCTCTCGTCTCCTGTGTTCAAACGCTATTTCAGCTTTAGCTAACAAACAGCACGCGTGTCGCCCAAACGCGGAGCTGTTCTGCGTTTAACTGGCCTCTGTGTCTCTGTCCACAGAACACCTGAACATACTGCTGTTCGGGCTGGCACAGAGGCTGCACAGAGCGCTCTCGGAAGTCGACCTATCATTCTACACGTCGTCGCCGGAGGGAGAGAAACGGAAACATGCGGGAAACAGCGTGCCGTCCTGTCAGCACCGCCAGCCCGCGAAACTTGTCGCGGTTAAAAAGGAGGGTCCGAATAAGGTCTCCTTGTCCCCTCCTGCCGCGCGAGGCCCGGGTCCCTGTCGCTTCGTGACGGGCTCAGTTCCCGGCCGGTCTTGACGGGGCCCCCTGCCTGAGGCTCTGGTGACTCAGGCTCCCAGTGCGGTCCCCGGAAAGACGGCCTGTGCTGGGGGTCACCCGTGGGGTAAGGGCAGCTGGAGAAGGAGGTGAGCCGCCGGGGAGAGCGGCACCCCGCTGTCGGCTCTGTGACCCCGGGACGAGGCGCAGAAAAGTGTCCTGGTCGAATTGCTATTGCCGGATACGTGTCACCGTGACACAAGTCAGTGAAACGTTCGTGCGTTGGCTGACGGTTTGTCCTCGTAGGACCCCTCACTCATGACGAGTTTCCGTCCCTCGTTTGCGTCTCCCACATCATCGTGAGCCGGGTGTGGAAGCTTAGATTTAGATCCAGTTATCATGTGCAATCTTTTAAATTAATGAAAGATTAAGGTGCATAGTGACTAATTTATTAGAGCACATTAATGCCACCGGCCTTTATAAAAGGCCTGACAAACCCGGGACAAACCCAGTGAAAACAGAAGCGTCATCGCTCTCACTAAGTTTTGACACCCCCCCTCCCCTCCCAGGGCCGTCTGTTTTACACCTGCGGCGCCCCCAGAGCTGAGCAGTGCACGTTCTTCAAGTGGCTGGAGGGGGCGGCCCCCGGACACCCCACGCGGGCGCCGTCTGCCCCCCGCACGGTGCTAAGCGATGTGAAGAGCGTCGGCGTGTACCTGCGGAGCCAGAAAGTGCCCTTCTATGAGGAGTGCCAGCTGCTGCTGCGGTGCGTGTCGCGCTGCGCGGAGCCCTTCCGGGCGTTCGTGCCGGCAACGGGGACGGGAAGGTGTCTCGCCGGCGGGGGACCTCAGCGCGTCTCTGAAGTGGAGGTCGTTCCCGCAGCTGCTTGCGGTCCGCTCCTCCGGCCGTCCCTCCGCGTGGTCACGGAGGGACGCTCTCGTGACCGACCGCGGGGACAGGGGCCGCTGCGCGGCGGAACCGGCCCAGCTCACCCACCGGCCGGGGCTGCGGGCTTCGCCGCGTGGTAGGGCACGGCTCCCTGGGGACAGGTCTTTAGAAAGTGGGACGAACCCAAGGAGCAGAGAGAATGAGCGTTTCCATGACGATGGAATCAGATCGGCGAGTTCTGGGAGCGGTGTGCCAGGCGCTCTCCTTGGCACCTCGGTCTTCGTGGGGGCCTGAGGGACGTGAAGGTCACGAGGTCTCACAGCCTCAGCAGCCGCGGTTTCACATGCTATTTCTGTCCCAGGCTCTTAAAAGTAGCGATGCCTGAGGGCGGCTGTTTCTTCCTACACTGAGGACACAGTGTATTTTCATTGTGTGTGTGTGTGTGTGTGTGTGTGTGTGTGTGTGTGTGTGTGTAAGTGTGTGTGTGTGAAAGTATATGAGCATACACACACCCGGGTTCTTTTCATATTACGTGTTAAAGATTTAAAAAATATTTATACCTTCAAACTCTTAGTTATAAAAGAAATTCTCAGGGTGTGATGTGCCGTGTGGTGACTGTGCTTAAAACTGTGTGTGTATCTAACAGTTGCCGAGAGCGAATCTGAAAAGTTCTCAGAAGACAAACATAACTGTTGGTGACGGAGGTTAGCTGGACGCGTCCTGGGGAATCGTCTTGCATGCCTGAGGCTGATAGAACGTTACGTGTCACTCACACATCACTCGAGAAAAAGTTGGTACCTTTCCATGCACTCTCGCTTTTGCTTTTTGCTCGCATTGCAGGAAAGGATTTGATTTCCAAAGAAAACAGTCTGGCAGACTGAAGAAGCTGAGGACCGTAAATCCTGAGTGTTACAGTGAACCTAAAAGCAAACTTTATCTTAAGCTGAGTCGGAAGGAGAGTTCCTCGACTTACAGCAAAGGTCAGTGGCAGCTCCGTGTGCTTCGCGCCAGTATGGCGTAACGCGGGGTGTCGTTCGAGTTATCGTAGAGGAAATCGGGCCAGTCCGAAATGCGTATTTGTAATTTTTAGTTTTTAAAACTCTATCAGAGGCTACCGGAACTGTTTAATTTTGTTTAACAAGTCACGCCGAGTTCTCGGCATCATGTAAATAAGCCTATTGATTCGACTCCTCTGACCTGATAGCAACATTAACCTGAAAATGTAGTGAGTTTATTAATGCTTCTTTCATCGTCCGCACAATCGGACAACACCGGACCCCAAACTTTGTGTGTTTGGAAGGAGAATCCGTAACTATGTTTTCCGAGGCCTCAGATGCGCTAAGTTGGGCGAATCGTTATCTTCAGTGTCGTGACCTGCTCTTGTCACAGGCCTCCCCTGGCCCTCTTCAGCTATTCACTGAGTTGTTTGAAATACCAGCAGTGTCTGCGAATCCACAACCCAAAGCAAATCTGGCACCTTCACCACGAAGTGACCCTCTGTATCCCCCTTAAATGGCCCTCGCTTTGGCCTGAGAGCTGATCTCCCCGGTGGTGTTGGCTGTTCCTCCCGGCAGCGCGTGGGGGAGGGCAGCGCGGGCTGGTGGGCGGCCCCGATGAGCGTGGGGGGGTCGGGTTTGGCGCCGGATCGGAGACCCTTTCGTCCTGACCCCCCACACACGGCCAGCGCACCCTGACCGTCCATGTTTAACGACTGGAAGACACCGCAGCCGTCGGTGGAGAGGGATTTGGTTGTTTCAGCTTCCGGTTCGTCGTCTACATTGATCTCATCTGTAGCTGAGTCAAAGCAGCTTCTTATGCTTTGGGCTCTTTAAGCAAATCTTAATTCTTTCTAAATTGTTCAAGTTTTTTTTAGAAAACAGTTTTTTTTCTTTATACTCGTGATGGCTAAAAGAACCCATGATGAAGTTAAACAGTCACAGTAACAGATGCAGCTGGTGTCAATGAGGTTCAGAGCAAATACAGCCGCCTGTGGAGTCAGCTCCGCCGGTGGTGGGGGTGGTGCCAGGTGTCCTGGGAGCTGGGCCGCTGGCTCGGAGGGCTCGGTGGGCTGGGGACACGAGAGGCGCGTTTCCAGGCGCGCTCCGGTCCTTGCCCCGGAGCGCCAGGTGAGTGCAGGCCTGGTGAGGGAAGGTAAGGCCTGGTAAGGTCCGCGGTGGCCGACCTCATCCGTGCGTGGACACCGTCGCGTGGCAGGGCGTCTGCACGAGGAGTCCGCCCCGGGAAAGCCTGACGTAGCTGGGGGCCGTTGCGTCAGAGAAAGATGAGTTGCGTGCTGTCTTTGCTTGATTTGCTCTTTTTTATAGGTAAAAAGTAACGTTAAAAGCAAGTGCAATCGTGTTAAACACATGGAAACGAAATGTTATATCTCCAGGTCTTGGTTTGCGTGGAGTCTCGTGGGTGGAAATAACCGATCTTGTTTTTGGAGGAAGGACGTTGGCCTCAGCGTCCGGGAGGCTCAGAGCAGCGTGGGACCGAGCCCAGTGCTGCCCTGTAAGCAGCGTCTGTCCTTTCAGACGACCTCTGGGTGGTTTCCAAAACGCTCGACTTTGAGCTGGACACCTTCGTGGCGTGCAGCGCGTTCTTCGGCCCGTCATCCAGCAACGAGGTGGAGCTGCTGCCCTTGAAAGGCTATTCCCCCGCCAGATGGCCCACGAACAGTAAGTACCGCGTGCCGGCCGGGTCACATGACGCGGTGCTAAAGAATGCCAGTCACGAGACGCCCCGGGGGCGTGCGCCCTGACCCTGACGGGGGCGGTTCCGTCCAACCCAACAGACTGCCCGCGGTGTGCTCCTGGGAGCCACGTGCGCTCGCGGCCCCGTCCAGCCCCGGGGACCCCCTCACTCGTACGTGGGAAACGTGCAAGGGAGAACGTTCTGTTTCCTGTATCAAGAAACTATTCTTTGGGTACATTTGGTAAACAAACCAATTATTTTGACGTCAAAAAGGTCTCACATTTTGAAGAGATTTTTGGGGAGCAGTTTGCAGGAGGGCGAGGTTCTTGTCCGGAGGGGGTTTCCCTGGGAAGCTCTTAGTTAAGACAGCACCCTGCCCAGGGGTTCACAGCCCCGCTGGCTGTCTCCACGCAGCCGATGTCCGGAGGGATTTCTCACGGTTGACTTTGGCCCGTAACTAACTAAAGATGCAGCGTTTAAGGGTTCATTCAAGTGCTTCATGTACTTTTTTTTTTTACGTACGATTTTTGCTGTCGGAACCAGGTAAGCCTAGCCAACCCGCCTGAGTCCAGGAAGCTGGGTCAAGTGAGCGTCTGTCACTTCAGACGCATCTTGTTGTGTTCGTTGCACTTCTTTGCTCACCAGTCGTGCATTCTGACTTTCTGCTCCCCATACATGTGTGTAAAACCACTGAGAAAGACATGCGAGCAAGTGTTCAGGAATCACACCGGCCCACGGTGCAGCCCACGGCAGCATGCTGGCTGAGGGGCATGCCGGCTGCCGGGCGGTGTCACAGACGCTGACGTGGCCATCCCCGTCCATCAGCTGACGTGCGGAGCCCACACTGACCCGCTGTGCAGGCCGTGGGACCCACAGAAGTGTGGGGGAGCCGGAGCCGGGGACACGGTGGCTCAGTGATGGAGGGACCTCTGCGTGCGCACAGCTGCTTTGATGTCGCGGGGCTAACTCGGTTCTGGGGACATGCCATAGTCGCTCGCGGCCTGTTTCATTTTCGGGCGCCGCCCGCCTCTGCTCCCCCCGCAGCCGTGGTGCACGCGCTGCTGGCCTGCAACGCCAGCACGGAGCTGGCCGCCCTGAGGAACATCGAGGACTTCGCGCCGGCCGCCCTGCCCCTGACGCAGCACCTGCTGGCCATGTGCGTGAGTCGCCGTCCGCCCTGGGGTCGCGGGCGCGCGGACGCGGTGAGCGCGTCCGGGACCGGGCGGTGAAGGTCCGCTACACACACACGTGGCCGCCGAACCCCTAGTTACCCTTCAGGACCTTGTCAGCAGCGGGGTGCGGGGGTGAGGGGGGTGGTGCGTGGGATTCCCGCCAGGCCCGCCCACCAGCTGCCGCCTGGCCGCTGTGGCCCGAGCTGCTGCGAAGCTGCAGCCTTGGTCAGGGGGTCATTGCTTCAGGATCTTTTGAGTATTAATTAATTTATTCATCTGTATTTTATGCCACAGATTATTTAACTTTTAGAAGAATCATTTTATGGTATCCAAGTATCATGCGTACCCCTTAAGCTTACAGTGTTCTATGTCAAACGTATTCAATTAATTTCTAAATAATCATTTCACAGCCTGAATTCACTATGTATATTGGTACTAATTTTACTCTTGACATGACATATCTCATTTTTAATTTCTCCATGCCCCATGTAAAAAAAATGGGAAGTGATGTTTTTATTCATTAAAATGACAGGAAAGGTGGGGTTTCTACTTCGGAATGTGATGGTCCAGCTGGTGGTGTTTCGTTTCCCTCACCACAGAGAAGTCCTAGGTGAAAAAATCCCTAGGACTCCATGGTTTTTCTACTTTTGAATTAATTCAGTATAGAAGTAAACCCAGATTAGCAGTGTCAGTGGAAGTGGGGGCCGGTTACTTCCTACGCCAGCTTCTATGAGGGAGCCTGGACTTACTAGCCGAGGGCTTTTGCGGGAGAGGGAAACTTTCCTGGGTGCCCATTTGGGGAGATCGTGTCCCCGTGCTGTGACAGTCACACTGGGTGACACGTGGGGCCCAGACGCGGCGTGCTGGCGGTCGGAGCCCCGCATGCCTGGGTTTCACAGCTGCTTCCCCCTAGGCCCCCCCGCGCCCCTCCGAGCGCCCCGAGAGCGGGCGGTGCACGCTTCGTCCCCCCGGCCGCGGCCAGCGCGGTGTCCAGCGCGGCGTCCAGCCCCGCAGCGGCCCTGCAGCTCGCCGGCGACCTCGCCCGCACGCACGCGCTCAACGACGGCCAGGCCGCGGCGCTGGCGCGCGTGGCCCAGATGCTGGCGGCGGGCGCGCCCCCGATCACCCTCGTCCAGGGTAAGTTCTGGGGCTCGGGGTGCGGGGTGCATCGTGCTGTTACAGTCACATGGGGACCTGCGTGGGTGGCCTTCTCTGAGCTGGCTGCGCCCCCCCCCCCAAGTGGCGCTCGCCCTGAAGGTGGCACTGTGGCCACGGGAGGCGGAAGCCCCTGTTTCTGAGAGCGCTGTCCTCCTCTGCCTTCCATCCCTGCCCTGCTTCTCGTCCTGTCCGCGGCATCGCTTCACATTGCTGTGCTGGCCCATGGGGCGCCGGGCGACGGTCCCAGATGACGCTGGACTGAGTTACCTTCCTCAGCCGTCCTTCTCTCTCTGGCTCCCCCACCGTCACCCCAGACCTGTGCCCACCCCCTCTGCCCCTCGTAGTGACTGCCCTCCCCAGCGTGCTTGCACTCCTGCATAGCCCTGTGGGGGGCTGAGCTCAGAGCGGGATTTGTGTCCTGGTCCCATCACTTGGCAGCTCTGTGGCCTTGGGCAGGCTCTAAGCCCACGGCTTTAACTCCCTGCTCTGTGAAGTGGTCTTGAGGACAGTGAGCTCAGCAAGGTCAAGGCTTGGGACGCTTCTGGTCCAGAAGACACACTAGGGGCGCTGACATGTGTTGTCACGAGCACCCACATGGCTCCCGATGGGTCCACCCTTAGTCTGACCTTTCTTCATAGCTGCATTCAAGTCGTTTTTCTAAAACAACCTGATCAAGTCAGTTCCACTGGTTAAAATCATCAGCGACTCCCCCTGTCCTCTAGGACAAAATGTAGTTTTTAGCCACAGAGAACTCCCGGGACTGCCCCCTCCTCCCACCATCAGCCTCCCGTCCTGCCTCTTTCAACCAGCTGTGCAGGTGCTTCCGGCCGAGAGCTGGGCCTTGCCTCTGCCTGCAGTGACCTCTGCCTTAAGCGGTCCGAGTATCTCATTCTGAGTATCTCATTCCGAGTATCTCATTCCGGAAGACGGAGCTCTGCTCCTTCTGGGAAGCCGTCCCTGCGCTAACCGCAGAGCCCTGTTCTTTCTCCGATACAGCAGCGATATTTACTTCTCATTAAGTCCATCGAATGATCACATTGTATAATGTTCAGCTGTTGAATCATAACATTGTATAACGTTCAGCTGTTGTTGCACGGAGCCCCTTCGGCCACTTCACCCCGCAGCCCGCCCCCGCCCCGCTGTACTATGTTAGTGCTGTTCCTTCACTTGTCTGGCTGCCCGTGCAGACTGCGGCCTCGTGGGCGTGGGGTCTTCTGGTCGTTTATCTTCGTGCAAAGCACATAGTGGGCACTCATTGTTTTTTGACTAAATTAATTCAGTGACGGAGAGAGAGAAATAGATGGTGAAATTTACTTGCTTAAATTTACAATATTATTTCCCACCCCCCCTTCCTTTAAAACGCTTAGGTGTTTTTGGAGCAGGAAAGAGTTACTTGCTGGCAGTGGTGGTTTTGTTCTTCGTGCAGCTGTTAGAGCAGAGTGAAGCTCCCCCAGGCGGCAACGCAAGGCCATGGAAACTTCTGATCGCTTCTTCCACTAATGTGGCCGTCGACAGAGTCCTCCTTGGGTAGGTGTGACAGCGTGCCATGGCTCGCGTTTTGGGGTGGCTGCCGAGGCCGTGTGGCGTGGGCCTGAGTGTCTGAGTGCCCTTTCGCGGGGTATGCCTTTGTCCCTGGCTGCAGAGCAGCCGCCAGGCAGTAGTAGCAGGCCGACTCTGGTTTGTGAGGAGGCTAAAGTCGAACGTCAGACCTGACAATCCTGGCACGAGGACGGGATGGGCCCACGGGGCCGAAAGGTGCACTGCTGGGAGAAGCAGTTAGCTGCCTCTGAGCGTCTCCTCTGGCCGCTAAGGACACAGGGTCCGCCCACTGGTACCCAGTAAGGCCTCAGGGTCGTGCTCGCAGCCAGCGGCCCTGGCTGACGGAGCAGTGTCCCCCCCAGGACGGGGAGCCCCACTCCCTGCCTGTCATACACGAGCGGGTCCCCGCTGCACCTCCCACGGGACTTGGGGACCCGGAAAATGAAAAACGAGCTTTTATAATGACATAAATTAATGCTGATGGCAGAAAATAGGCCGTCTGTACAGATACTTCTTTATAGATTTTTATACGTACACATACATCTTGTTTTCCAGACTTGGTGTGTAACAGTGTATATCGTTTTGTGTCCTGCCTTTTTCACTTGAAGGTTGTTTCTCTATTGGTATTAAATCTTAGGAAACGATTTTTCGTAGCTCTCTTATACGCCATGCTTTATTTCTCCCATCCTTAAGCATTTTTTGATCAGTAAGTCCTTTTCCAATTTTTGCCATTATAAATGATATTGTGACAAAGATGCTTAAACATGAATCTTTGTCTCCACTTGTCATTTGCTTAGGGAAACGTCCCAGGCCTAGACTAAGAGGCAGGGACACGTTAAGCTTCTTAACATGCTTTGCGGGGTCACCCTTCAGAGAGGCCCCCTTGGAGGTAGCGTGAGGACAGGAGCCGAGGACAGCGTTTGATGCACCACGTGGACCAAACAGGAGGCGCGTCGGTGGCTCAGCCCGAGATGGAGACGTCACTGTAGACCGTCACGGGAGAAGGACCGAGGCTGGAGTGAGGAGGGAGGGTCGGTGCTGAACAGCAAGGTGACAGGGCACACGTGACGCCAAGGCCCTGGGGTCACGCCCTGCCTGTCACCGGGCCTGCGGTGACAGTGACGGGGGTACCGCCCCCTCGTCGTCATAGGGTTGACTCTCGTGAAAGAGCCAGCTTTTCAGACGGGAAAGCAGCGGCCGTTCTCGCGGGCTGTGCAGGCCTCGGACGCCCTGCGCTGCGTGGCGCCCCGCGGGCGGCGGTGCTGGAGGCCGGGCGGAGGGCCGCCGTCCCCGCACCCCCCGCCGGGCCGTGTGGGTACAAGGTCACGGACGGCCGGGCGGCTGGACCTGCCCAGACCCGCGTCACACCGCCCATCGGCGGCTCTGTGGCCTCTCCCGGTGACGTGTCCCGCGGAGCCGTGAGGCTGGACGGGACGTGCATGTGGACGGTGGCCCTCTGCCCAGTCAGCCCGGGTGCGAGCACGTGGCAGCGGCCGCTCTCCGTGTCACTGTGTCTTTAGGGGCGACTCTCTCTGTGATAACTGCGAACGTCGATGTTTTAGTGACGTCGAGTGGCCCTGGACGTGAGATGACGCAGAGTTTTAAATGCTCCGTAAAAGGCATCACATCAAAAACTCAGCCGCGCTGCGTTTACTTTGCGCTTAACCCCCTCCCATGGAGTCACGTGGCGACGGAACACACTGTTACACAGAGTTGGTTCCGATGACGGAAACGCTGAAACTTTGTTTCATGTCCTGCTTGCTAAATGCCCCACCTCGCTTTCTCTGAAGGCTGCTCAGTCTTGGGTTTGACAAGTTCATCCGCGTCGGCAGCGTGAGGAAGATCGCCAAGCCGGTCTTACCGTACAGGTAGGAGCCCGGGGCCCCAGGAGCCACCGCGGGCGCAGGGGGACCGTGATCCCGTGCATGCCTCACCCGAGTCTGGTTTCCGAAGAGCGGAGAAAGCCTTCTCTTTCTCTCGTTCACTCAGAAAAGCTGTTTAGCTTTTCGTGACGTTGTGGACACGGCGTAGAGACGGCTGTTCTCTGATGTGGCTCTTTGCAGCCTGCACGCCGGCTCAGAAGATGCCAGTGAGCAGCTGAAGGAGCTGCACGCACTGCTGCGGGAAGACCTGACGCCCCTGGAGAGGCTCTGCGTGAGGAGGAGCATCGAGCAGCACCGGCTGGGCACCAACAGGACGCTGCTGAGGCAGGTGGGCGCCCCCGCGGCCTGTGAGGGAGCCGGGGGCTGGGCCGGTGTGGCCGGCGTCTGACAGGTGTGGAGTGCGAGGGGCCGGCTAGCTGACGCGTGCACGTAGGGCTTGTGCCGACTTCCCGTTTGCGTGACAGGCCCCGTGGCAGAGGGCGAGCTGTGTGGTCCTCTCCCGGGGCCGGCAGGGGGTGGCGTGTGGGGACAGGTCGCAGCAGGTCTGGTCCGAGAGGCCTCGCGAGGCCTCAGACTGGCCTGTCCCTGGGTCCCTGGTGACAGAGCTCGCGCCACAGGACCCCGCGGGCAGGGTCTCCTGTCCCTGCTGTCTGGTCATCTCACAGGCGGCAGCGGGTGTCACAGCGTGTTGCTCACCGGCGTCACCTAGTCACACGTGACAACTCGCGTGGAGCACACGTTCTGAGCTTTCTCTGACGGATGCCCGAGGTCCAGCCAGACGCTCAGGCCCGGCACCTTTCTGAAGTGACGTCCGTACATAAACCGATTGTAACACGCTTCCCGTCGCTAATGAAACCTCTCGGGTTAGAATCTCAGCAGTATGAGATAACTGGAAAGCTACAAATAAGCTACAAATAAAGATAAAGCTTATTTCTTAGGTTTTCGTATTAGATATTTCTTTAATTAAAAAAAAGCTGCTTCCTGGTCCATAGCCCGAGTGCTCTCCTGAGTTCTCCTCGGAGGCCGTGACCAGGGATTAGCTGATGAGTGACACTCGACAGCGGCTCCCGGCGCGTCCTCTGCTGGGCCACCCCAAGGCGCCAGGGGTTTAAGCCAGGACCTTCCGATTCTGTTTCCAGCAGAAGAAGGGAACCCTGATGGACAGGGCCACTGTATGAGAGGAAGGTGACCTGTTAAAGACGAGTTTGCGGTGGTTCCTCGTTTCACAGGACCCGTGAGGCAGTCTTTAATCTAGAAAGTGCATATATACGGAGAGAAAACTGTGCATGTGTGTACCAGGTGTCTGTGTGTGTCGGGCGACTGGCGGTGGCCGAGCGCCCGCGGTCCAGACCAGCACGGACCGTCAGGTCGCGGGTGGGGACGGCCCCTCGCTGGGGCGAGCCGGGGTCAGTGACCAGCGTTCTTCCGGACACAGGTGCGCGTGGTCGGGGTCACCTGTGCGGCCTGCCTGTTCCCGTGCATGAACGAGCTGCGGTTCCCCGTGGTGGTGCTGGACGAGTGCAGCCAGGTGACGGAGCCGGCGTCCCTGCTGCCCATCACCAGGTGACGGTCCTCCCCTCGGGTGCCGCGGCTCTGCAAACCCCTCCCCAAACTCCACGTGTAAAATGGTGCAGAGGGGAGTTGGGGGGGGTGGTTAAGGCGTCAAGGTTTCGTTGGATCGCAGTGTGGACGTTGGGGTCACGTGACCCTGGGGGGGCCGTGGGGCTGGGCTCCCCCCGGAACCTCGCGGGCGGCTGTAGTTTGAGAGCCCGGCTCCCCTGGAGACTGTCCTCCAGCTGCCTTCCCCCCGGGCGACCCCAGAGTTTGGCTTCTGAAGATCATGTTGAGATGCGGGGGCACGTAAAGCACGTCACGGAATGGGCTGAACGGAACCGGGGTCGATGGGCTTCAGCAGACCGGACGCTGAGCTGTGTGGGGGTCCACGAAGTCAAGCCAGTCCTGACACTGCCACCCGGAGACACGTCAGACCCTCAAGTTAGGGGCTCGTCCCACACCCCGCTTCAGCCTCCTCCCTGTGCTGCTGACCGGCTGCGTATAGACGGGGTTTCCAACAGCCCTCCACTCAGAACGCCAGTCACAGGCCCAGGGTGTCACCCGCACTTCTGACCAACTATAAACCACGGGTCCCACCCATCCCCTCCCCAGCTTCCCTTAGCGTGTCATGCGGCTCGCAGGGCCCACAGACACGTGGCTCCCTGGTCACTGGCCCACGGTGAAAAGGTGTGTCTCGGGACCTGCCCCATGGAAGAGACAGGTGGGGGAGGGGGCGCAGGCCTGTGTGCCCTCTGCAGACACGCCCCCTCCCCCCTCCCGTATCTCCACGTGTCACCAACCCTGACGCGCTCAGAACCGGCCTGCCGGGTGCCCGTGGAGGCTTCATGCCACAGGCAGGGCCGGTGGACTCTCTGCCCATCGCTTGGGTTGGTTACCCTGGCAACCCATCCCCGGCCTCCGTGCTTTCCCAGAGCAGAGGCAGTTCTATTACTCTGTCTTCTGGGAAATTGCAGGGGTTTCGGGACCTGTGAGCCCAGAACGTGGACAAAGACCAAATACATACGAGAAAAAGAGTTTGGTCGTTTGAATGACCAGATACGTATTTCTTATAAGTCGCAGTATTGCGTTTTTCCTCTAACACGTGGGAGCCTGATTCACTTCATCCCCAACCCAGGAGTTTAAGCCAAGTAACTTCCGCGGAGACTTCTGAGTCTGCACTTGGGGACCCCAAAAGCCTTGTCCGTCAGGGTGTGTCCTGAGACCTGAGTCTGTGCCTCACAGGAAAGAGAGTTAGCTGCAGGAAGCAGCTGGCTTTCCCGAGCCTTTTATCACTACACATTTATGAGCCCTGCTAAGCCTTGCTAGTTCTCAGAGCACATCAGGGTTCGTCTTTGGGATTCTGTTTTCCAGGTTTGAATGTGAAAAGCTGATCGTTGTCGGAGACCCCAAACAGCTTCCTCCGACCATCCAGGGTTCCGAAGCAGCTCACGACAACGGGTTGGAACAAACTCTTTTTGATCGACTTTGCTTAATGGTACTGCTGCTCGATTCACACAGAATTACCACCTACCGATCGTACGCTGCGTAGAGTGATAGGAAGTGAAAACTTTAGAGGATGTCCCTGCCCCAAAATAATTTGAACTGGAGTGTTTTAGAAAGTACTCATCATAAGATAACTGGAGTCCCTTTAGAACCTGAATCTTGTCCCATGTATTTTAATAGTAGTCATAAGCGTATTGCTTTTGCTCTAAAATCAAGAAATATAGCTTTAAAACCACTGTTGTCACAACATGTTTCATCACTAACTACTGTGTCACGTGGTACACCGTAATTTAGTCGTGACATTGAACGTTTAGTGGTTTCTAGTTGCAACGAATGATGCTGTGGGCGTTTTTATGCCTAAAGCTTTTTGCTGAAGGTTTCACGTGCCCAGGACTGACTCGCCCATAAACGCATACCCTAAAGAGACTGAGGACTGGTTTTATTTTTTACGCATTTTCTGCCATGGAAGGTACTTTGTGTGACATTACCCCTACATCTTATTATGCGTTATTCGTCGTTATTATCAGAGCACCTTACAGCTGTTCAGATGTTCAGTGAGCACCACGCCCCAGAAGAGCCGTAGAGAACACGAGATTTGGGCTTCACGACACGTGAACAAAACACGGAACTTCTCTGCAGATTCAGAATGAAAATGGCTCGTACCCAGTGAGGGCAGTCAATGAGTCATCAGCATTTTATAATTTTCCTTTAAAGATTCCTTTTCAATTTATTGTTAGGCCAACTTCACATCAATTATGAAAGCATATGTTAGGTACCAAGCTTACTACATAATAAGTCTAAGGTTTGATATGTTCCATATTTTATGATTTTGTGGTAAAATACTAGTTTACATGAAAACATTTTCAGTGATTTTTAAAACTTTTTATTTATAGTCTTTATCATGTCTCTGAGTCATTTATTTATTAAGAGCACCCTATGTCAGTACTTTTAAATTTTTAAATATTTTTTTTTCCCATAAACAATGGTTTTCAATGTCTGATTTTTCTGCACTGACATTTCTGAGGGCCACGAGCCAGTTCTGCTGAGAACCCAGTACCGCTGCCACCCTGCCATCAGTGCTGTGGCCAACGACCTGTTTTACGGCGGCGTCCTGGCGAACGGCGTCTCGGAGGCGGACAGGGCGCCTCTGCTGGCGTGGCTGCCCACCCTGTGCTTCTACAGCGTCCGCGGGCTGGAGCAGGTGGGCAGCAGCCAGGGGGTGGCGGGCGGCACTCTGCCCTTTCCCGGTCGAACGTCGTCGTCGTCGGTGTGACTCTCTCTGTCGTCGCCTTTCCGGGAAGTGTGACTCGTGGTCTGTCTGTGTTCCAGACCGAAGGGGACAGCAGCTTCCACAACGTGGCGGAGGCCGCCTTCACGCTGCAGCTGATCCGCGCCATGCTCGCGGGCGGGGTGCCGGGCTCCGCCGTGGGCGTGATCACGCTGTACCGGGCCCAGATGAGCAAGGTGCGTGCGGCCGGGGCGTCCGGCTCGCGCTGGGTCCCGTGGTTCTGCACCGCAGCGTGAGACGTTTTTGCTGCGGTGTGGCCTGGCGCTTGAAACGCTTTGGGGACTGCGATTCATGGATTAACAAGTCAGCATTCTGATTGTCGTCCGGTCTGGCTTATTTTTCGTATAATTAAATGTAAACGGAACAAGGTTTGATTAAATTCCGTTCACAGCTGTTGGGGCCAAACGCACATAAACAAATTAGAGGGCAGGACCTGTGCATGCTCTGTTTGGGGCAGATGGGATTGGATCTGTGGTTTCCAAAATGTCCCTGCATTATTACATTTTACCAGTGAGTGGAAGAGAGATGCCAGACGTGACCGTGCACAGGGGCCGTTGACTTCCGATTGGTTCTTCTGTCTTCGTTTTTAATTTTTAGTATCTTTTTGTTTTACTGTTTATCAGCGACATTAGCCTATCCGAATGAGTTCCCCACATTCGATAAGTCATCACTTTGGATTTTGTTTCCTGATTTATATTGTCATCTAGTTGTTTATTTATTTTAGAAACTAGCCAAATCTGTGTGAGTCATAAAAAGAGACAGTGGCAATGTCACTGTTGGTGGGGAGGCCTGGCTGGGCCCCCCGGTGGCGCCCGCACCGCGTGACCCCCGTCTTCCTCGCCCCGCAGCTCTGCCATCTGCTCAGGGACGCGGACGCCGACCTGCCGGAAGCTAAGGCGGTGCAGGTGTCCACAGTGGACGCCTTCCAGGGAGCGGAGAAGGAGATCGTCATCCTGTCCTGTGTGCGGACGCGACAGGTCGGCTTCATCGACTCGGAGAAGAGAATGAACGTGGCTCTGACGCGCGCCAGGCGGCACCTGCTCATCGTCGGCCACCTGGCCTGCCTGCGGGGCAGCCGGCTGTGGGGCCGCGTCATCCAGCACTGCGCAGGTGCGGCGGGGCGCGCGGGGGGCGGCCGGCTCTCGGGGCGGCGCTGCGTGTGCGGGCGGAGGGGACGGGGACGACGGGGGCCCCGCCGTGAACGCCGCTGTCGCACGTCTGTCCTCCTCAGGCCGGGGCGACGGGCTGCAGCACGCAAGCCAGTGTGCGCCGCAGCTGGACCTGCTCCTGGAGGAGTATCGTGAAAAGCAAGCGGAGGAAAAACAGGAGAAGAAGAGTGAGGAGGACACATCTTGTCTCCAGGAAGGTGCGGTTCAGGCCTTTCGGTGTTTGTAGAAATTTACATGTATTTGGCACTGTGCGGTTTTTAATATTTTTATCGCCCCCAAAACCTTTATGATCAAAACTATATTTAAATACCATTAAATAACTGTGTATAATATAGTTTGCTCTTCAAAAAAGGGATACATCACTTACACTGTCGTAGGCAGATGTCGAGGGCGACGTAAAATCTTACTAATAAAGATTCATTGTTTCTAAAAATCGCGGTCTCGGCTAGGAAGGGGGGTTTTGCGGGGGGCAGAACCCGCGAACCCCTCCAAAGCCCGTGTCAGAGCGTGGCCGCCGCTGTGCCAACGCCCTGCTCCGAGCTGGGGCTCGGAGACTTTTAAAGACAGACACAGCACCCCGTCATTTTATGAGTGAGAGCGCCCAGGGGCGGGCGGGGGGCGGGCGGACGGCGTGAGTCCCGCCTGCGGCGCGTCCCCCGCGCGTGCGTCCGCACCGCGGTCACTGGCGTGTGCGGGGCATACCAGATGGAAAGTTCTCGTCATAAAACTGCTTTCTGCTCGCAGAGCACGTGCAGAACGCGAAGGGCGGCCGCAGGAAACGCCAAGCCCCTGGAGACGGCGCCCCGGCGGCCGCCCGCTAGCGCCCCGCGGCCCGGTCCGCGTGCGTGTCCTCGTGCCAGGAGGTCGGCGGCCGTCGTGCGACGCGGATGCTGCAGATGCGGCTGCGTTGGCTCGTCCTGCGCGGGAGAGGGGCCGCCCTCCGCCCCCCTTGCTGGGGTCTCCCCCGGCTGGGGTGTCTGGGACCCCGTCACTCGCTGTTCATTCCGAAGATGCAGATCATGGCTCCCTTGAACGACTTCCCAGTAAGGAGGACCGGAGAGGGCAAGCCAGCGAACGAACGCACGCCTCCTCCCTCCGCATGCGCGGCGGCCTGCGGTGTCCGTGCAGACGGCTCCGGGGGGCGCAGCCCCAAGCCCGCGGCGCGGCCAGCCCAACCGGCTCCCACCGGCAGGGTGACCTGCCCCGAGGCTGCTGCGCCGACCCCCGTCTTCACTGCTCCCTCTGAGCCCGCCCTTGGCCAGCGGAGCTGGGTCGCAAGGAGAGCTTGTGGATGATGCACCGCTGAGGCCTGTGTCGCAGGCGCCATGGCACCCTCAGGAAGCTGCAGGCCCCGGGTCACCCCCTCCAGCTGTGCGACGATGACACCTGCCCGTGGGAGCTGCTCAGCCAGGTGGCAGGCTGCCCCCACCTGCCAGTGCACGTGAGGTGCCCGAAGGCCAGTCCCACAGCGTGGCTGCGCTTCCCTGGCCCCCGTCCGCCCCGCCTGTGTGGTCCCAGGGCTGGGCTCTCAGCGCTGGCTCCTGGCACTGGGCGGCCCTGGCCTCTGCCCACCAGAGGCAAAATCTTCTTTCTCTTTTGATACGTTAACATCCAGGGTTTTTTTTTTTTTATCAGCACCTTCTGACCCCCTGCACCCACTTCCCCTGCCCCCGGCCTCAGGGAGCCACCAGCCTGTTGCTTCTGTTTCAGATGCCACATGTACGCGGGATCACGCGGCATTTGTCTTTCTGACGTATGTCACTTGTCATCACGCCCTCACCGTCCATCCGTGTTCCGAGATGGGACGTCGGCACAGCCGAGCTGCCCTTCTCCGCAAGGCTGTCGCTGGTGTCCTTCTCAGACCCGGAGGGTGTCAGGGGGCTGCTGACCTTAGAGAGCGACATAGCGAATCCAAACGTTCTTCCGGCCAGTGATGTGTGTTGAGCAAAAACATAGTATCTGAACCCTGAGTATTAGTATGGCCCTTATTTCTATTTTCAAGAAGAAAAAGGCCATACTAGCACTTGCTATTAAAAAAAAAAAAATCCCCCAAATCCAGACTAACACCTGCTTTATCTTTTTTTTTTAGCTCAAATTCAAGGGTTGGATAGACGCAAATTGAATTTTTTAGGAGTATCCCATTCAACCAACACACATGAAAATTTCCCACGGCCTTACACTAATCAAAGCAACACCTCGCTTCACAGCTAGAGCTATCATGTATCCGTAGACAGCAGTTGTGTTAAAAGGTGTGTTCAGTAAATGACACTCGGATAGGAAGGTCCTCCGAGTTTTTGTTCGTGGAAAAGGCCTTTCAGTTTGTGCTTGAAACTTCATACCTTTTATAATTTTTCATACTTGAAAAAAAAGGAGCGTTTGATTCGGAGATAACCAGAGCAAACCCCAAATGCCGCGTGTTCTTGTCTATGTTTAATTCCGAGGCAGCTGGGAAATAGCTTTGTACGAACCCCATCAGTTTATATTAAATAAGAGTTGCCTGGAAATTGGTGATTTTTCTTGACAGATATTGGACCCTGGAAATGAAATCATTGTTCTAAAAGCATTAGCTCACTGCTGATTTGAAGTGCCTGCTTTGAAATTAGTCGTGAGTGACATGTATGTTCAGTTCAAGCTGTTTTCGGTTTGCACTGGCGTGGCTTGACCATACAGTAAAGAAAAGCTGCACTCGGCTTTCTCTGCAGCCTCAGAGTTCCCCTCATCCCGAGGCGCTGGTTCAGTTGGTGGTTTAAGTGCTTCTGAGGGTCTCTTCATCACTGGTTGTCCTTTCGACGCTGCTTTCCAAGTGTGCAGCGCTGGTGCTGACACTACAGGAAACGGCGGTGTGTGTGTGTGTGTGTGTGTGTGTGAGAGAAAGGAGAAAGCGCTGGGCATTCGGTTACACAACTCGTGGGCAGGTTCCCCAGGCGAGGTCTGGGGCGCTTGACGCTTCTTTAAAACAAACTTGGGGTTCAGTGATTTCCTTGGCGCCGTTCTGATGGGTTTGTGCGTTCGCAGAGCTGAGCCCAGCGTGGCCCAGGCCGCGTGTTCAGTGGCGCGCAGGGTGCGCGGCTCACTCCCTCTGTCCGCAGGGGCGGGGGCATGGAGCACCGGGTAGCTGGTCACACCCCCACCCCCAGGGACAAACTACAGTCCCCGGTGGGGAAGCCTGGGCAGGCTCCTGCAGGGAGGACATGCGGCTACTCTGACAGTGCTGGGTGTGCGTTTCCACGGAGACCACGAGCAAGCACGACTGTGACGTCACAGGCGCTCAGGTGCATTGTCCCCCGCGTCAGGCCTCGGGGTGCGGGGTGGGGGCCAGCACCGCGGGGATGGGGACGGGGGCGGGCCATGGGAAGTACAGGGGATGCAGGCGCAGCCGCAGCTGCCCGGCGCGCTGTCTGGGCGCAGACGCGGTGTGGGCGCACGCGCGTGGGTGCGTGGCGGGCACCCCCGCGCCATGTCCAGCACCCCTGCGCCCTGGCGGGCACCCCCGCGCCGTGCCCACTTTTAGCCATCGCAGGCCCTGCCCGCAGTTTTGAGACGGTGATAAGGGGCTCCCCTCCCTGTGGGGGCTTCGCGGGAGCACAGGACGCGGCGCCAGGTGACGCGTGATGAACAGCGGTCGCGGGGGCAGTGATGGGGAGCCGAGTCTGGACCCCGTCGCGCGAGACTCGGTTTCTGGGCACACGTGCTGCGTGAGCGAGCTGGCCGTTTGCCCACACGGCCACCATCCTCATTTAAACTCCCTGGCTTGGTAGCGGCGAGTCCCCCTCCCCCCCCCACCACCACCCCGGCGTCTGTCTTGCTCCTCCTCTAGTCGTGTTTCGGCGGCCTGTGACAGTCCCCGGGCAGCGGGACCTGGCGTGCTGCGTGGACGCCCCGTGCTGCGGGGGTGGCCGAGGCGCGCTGTGGGCCCGCCACGGGCCGGGTCTCAGCATTTCTGGAGGCTGCAGGGGGCGGGGCTTGGTGTCCCCCTTTCCCAGGTCGCGGAGGCTCCCACGGGCTCTGGTCGGCTGGTTTCCCTCGGTAAGAAGAGCAGGCTGTTCTGACATATTTCAAAATGGCTCTGCCCCCAGCCCCAGGAATCTAGAGAGTGGGGCAGAGTAAGGAGTTCAGAAGTAAACCCTCCCTCCCAAGTGAGGACGATTTATTTTTAACAAAGATGCAAGGATAATTCAATGGAGAAAGGAGAGTCTTTTCAACGAATGGTGTTGTAAACACCAGGACCCATATGCAGAGAAATCAGCCTGACCCAGGCCTGTACCACTGTCCCCGTGAGTCATGGACCAAAGCGTAAAACTGTGCGAGTTCTTGAACGAATCATAACAGAAAGACCCTGTGTCCTCGAGTCAGTTAAAGACTTTTAGATAATATGCCAAACGCATTATCTATCGAAGAAAAAAATGGGTAAGACTTCAACTGAATTATAATTTCTGCTTTTCCGAACAGTTAATAAAGTGAAAAGACACTTTATTTTCAAAACACATATCTGATAAAGGACTTATTTCGAGGCTCCATCACGAAATCTCAAAACTTAATAAGTAAAAACCCGATTTTAAAAACAAACAAGGGATTTCAAAATACTTCACCAGAAAAGACATAGAAATGGCACATAAGCCCATGGAAAAGAAATGCTCGGTGCCAGTAGTTGCGAAGGGAAGGAACGTAAGCGAGACACCTGACAGGTGACTGAGCAGACAAAACCCAGCTGACGGCGCCAGGCGCGAGGATGCGGAGCCGGTGGGGCTCCCGCTCCGCAGATGGAGGTGACGCGGCTCAGGGACGCACGGGGACGCGCAGGGACACGCGGTGACGCGCGAGGATGCGCAGTGACGCACAGGAACGTGCGGGGACGCGCAGGGACGCACCGGGACGCGCAGTGACGCACGGGAACGCGCAGAGACGCACAGTGATGCTGGGAGACATTCGGGAGGTTCTTACAAATAGGCACCTGACCACATGACCTGGCCGCCCTACGCCTGTCCCCAAGGGAGGTGAAACCTGTGTCCATGCAGAAGCTCGCACGTGACTACAGCGGCTTTGCTCATCCCTGTCCCCACCTGGAAGCATCTGGAATGTCCTTTGGCCGGTGAATGTGTTGCAGACACAGCCACCAGGCGGCTCCGCTCGGCCTTTGAGACGAGCATCCCAGGGTGCGGTGCCCTCGCCTGGGGGCCGGGACTGGCAGGGCCGCGCTCTGCACGAGTCTCGCCCCCCGCGGCCGTGTGCACGGGCAAAGGCACAGGGACCGGGCGGGTGAGTGTGACGGGGACCATGAAGGGGGTGTGGTTTTGGAGCGATGACTCTGTCCTACAGCTGGGCTGGGCTGGGGGGGTCACAGGTCTGCAGACATTCGTCAGAACTCAGAACTGGACACAACAATGGGGAGATGCGTTTTATGTAAATTGTACCTCATCTACGACGACCCACGCGAATGACCAGGATGCCACTGTTGTAACTCGGCGACACCCCTTTCTCAGACTGCGCCCAGGCTCCCTGCGCCCCCTCCCCCGTGCTGGGCGGGGCCGTTCGGCTCCTGATGCCATGTCACTGGCCCGTCTTATCCCACGGTCCCGAGACGGGCAGGTTTTCATCCGAGCTCCATGCGTGCAGGCGGCCATTCTCCATCCGCCTGCCGGGCCGCTCGGTCCCGTTAAACCAGCTGCTGGGGCTCGCTGTCCAGCCTCGAACCGTGACAAGCCGCAAGAGACACGCACGCTCACCTCCGGAGCAAGACGACCGCCGTTAACGGGACAGAGAGGCCAAAAGCTCCTCTCCGTCACTCTCCAGGGACCTGGGGTTTGCAGCTGGTGCGCGTCAGGTTCGGTTCGGAGGGACAGGAGCCCCCGAGCGACAGTGGCTTGAATGAGGGAGCAAGGCCATTTCTCTCGTGCATGCAAGACTGGATGGGGGGCCGTGGGGCGCCGGCCAGGCTCGTGCACCTGCGCCGCCTCCCGACCAGGACCGGGCCGGAGATGCAGCTGCCACGGCTGCCTTCCGGGAAGCAGGTGCGAGGGGAAGGGGGCGGGGAGGGCGGCCTCTCCCTGCAGGGCCGTGAAGCTGCCCATGCCCCTTCTTTCTGCATCTCACTGGCTCACAGCCTCCTGAAGACGGGGGAAAGACACGGAGGAAGAATTGGCCGAGAAATCGTCACTTTAGAGGGTGGTTTTGTCCTGAGCCGCGCGGGGCTGGGGACACGGCCTTGGCGCCCTTGTGGACCGTGCCCCGGCCGGTCAGTACTCACCAGTGAGGAGGCCTCGGCCCCGTGCAGGCCACGTGACCTGCATTCTGACGTGATTCCAGGTTGATTTCTTCTTAACTATCGAGTTAAAGGGGATTCCCAATGCTTGGAACTGCAAAGCGCCATCACTGACTCCTGATTAGACGGTCTTAGATGTCTCTGTTATTTTAACATCCCGCATGGCTTATTTTACTTCCCCTCTGGTACGTGAGCTTTCGAGATGTGAGGGAAAGAATTTTTCAGTAAGACACGATTCCCTGACTGGCTTCTTTTGAAGAAAGGCATCGTTCCCAGGCGTCAGAACGGGGCCGAGCATTGCCGAGCCCGCTTCATGAGACCGAGGCGAAGGAAGATTCAGACACGGAACTGAGACGCCGTGCGGTTCTTGGGGAGCAGCCCACAGTCTCAGCTGAAGGAGCCATGCGCCCCAAAACGACCGCCTCAAACCTCCAGCGACTCATGCACCAGGAAACAGTGTTGGTCCCAAGTCCAGGGAGACTCGGATAACGTCTCAGGGGCGAGGCCACGATTCATGCGCATGATAGGACGGCATTTCTCTCCACTTTTTAGTGACGCGTTAGAGTCTCTCTAGCTGGGATTTTTTTTTAAAGGAAGAGGAAAGTGACTTACAGGAGTTCAGGTTTGGGTCAATATCGTCATAACGTTTTATTTTGTATTTCTACCATGAACCTATCTCTCGATTTGGCTGCACAGTATTGCACTGTGAGATCACTTCTTTTCCTTCCAGAGAAAATGAACTCTCAAATCCCCAAAGATAAAAACCCTGGAGGAAAAAAAAAGAGAATTGGCTGAGAAGAATGCCAGAATGCCATTATCCCCTTGCAAATCCCTTCCTTTCTCTCGTTCGCGGGGGGGGGGCTCATGCTCGGACAATACCGCGGCCCAGTCTCAGGTTGGGGTTAGGGCCGCACAAATGCAGCGTGAGCCGGGCGCCCCCACCCCCCCGCCCTCCTCCAGTGGAGGGGTGGCTCTGCCACGGAGAAAACCAGAACCCTAAAAGCAGCAGCACTCAGAATTAAACGTGTTCTCAGTCCTGATTGCTTTTTAAAGAGAAGCTTCAGACGCTGCGTTGGGAGCACAGAATGAAAGGGGAGGACAGTTTTCCATCAGCGCTGAGGACAGGTCAAGAGGAAACACATTTAAGGAAGATTAGACACAAAGAATCTCCCGCCGGCAGGCGTCCTTAAGTAAGGGGACATCGTACTTGGAGGCACTGGGAAAAGAGCTTTTTCTTGGAAACCATCAGGCCCCCGAGATGTGCTCTCTTCTTGGGAGAAGCAGACGTGATGAACCAGAACGGGGAAGTCGCAGCCGGGAGCCCCTTGGTCCCTCGGTCCAACCCCAGGGATTGTGACTCAGCACAAGTGACACGTTCAAAGTGAGCTTGGACCGCTTTTGTCCAGTACGGCGACGCTTAAGGACAGTTTTTAAACGTTCGTCTTCGTGGCGGGAGCCGTGTCCACCCAGATGTGTTTGGGGCGGAGGTCTGCGCTGGGCTGGCGTGGCCCCTCGCCCCTGGCCAGAGGTCTCTGAGCTGGACCGTCCGTCTCTGATGAGGGCTCCCGCGGACAGAAGGCCGGTGTTTGTTTGTAAAGTGATAACTTCCGATGATGCATGTTCCCAAATGTACTTGGGAAATACAAGGAAAGAAAATTGAGATTACAGCTACCCAGTGGCAAAAAGATGAACTCTGAATGTTTGCTCCCGGATGTGTGGTTTCTGTTTCCCGCCTCACTCAGATACGCATGTTCCCCACAAACGGGGGTCGTAGGTAACATCACAATTAAAAAATTATAGATCCAAAAATACTGTGAAGGCCGCATGACATCCGCGGTCTGCCACAGCCCTGGTTCCGGCATCAGGCGGCCGCTCTCCGCGGACGTGGCCTCCAGAGTCTCAGGAAGGGCGCAGCCCAGGTGCTCAGTCACCTGGCGCCTGGGAACAGTTTGTCTGACAAAGTGAAGGACTCGAACTTCGGCGGGAAAGAGATGAAAATGGGGGTGGGGTTGGCGGACAGAGGAATCGTGGAGTCCGGACCCAGGGGGTGGGACACAGAGTGGCGGGCACTTGCAGCTCGCAGCGCCTCCCCCCATCTGGCGCACCTGCCGAATACCCGAGGCTGGCGTCGGACGCCGCTCAGGAGAACAGAAACCCCGGGCCGGCGACGGGCAGCCTGTCGTGTGACACACAGCTACAGTCGCGCCCGCAGGAGCACAGGGGTCCCCTCCCGTGTGCGGTCACCCTTGGCCTGTCCCTTCCCGCTCTGAACCGCGAAACCCTCCAGCGAAGGTCCGGCCCTGGGCCAGCTGCCCCCAGGAAGGTCCGCGCCTTGTTCCGACCCCGGCCCCGGGGTGCAGGCCGCTGACACCCTGGAGTCCAGCGTGGAGGTGGCGGGCACGTTGTGGTCCAGGCGCGTGAGGGCCCCGAGCGGGGCGGTGTCCGCCAGAGCCTGGTCTGCGGGACGCCCGGGCCCCAACCGCTCCGCCCACGTGTGCACGGGGCGACCCTCGCCTTCCGGTGAGGCACGTCCCCATGGATAAAGCCTTCAGAGTTGGGGTCCGCCCCGCCCCCCCAAGGTCGGGCGCTTGGCCTTCCCGTGCTCAGGCAGCCTTTGTCCAGGCGGGGGGGGGGCGGGGGGGAGGGACACGTGCAGCCCTGCGCCACGTGGCTCAGCGGCAGTTCTCCGCTCAGCTCGCCCTTCCCGCGACGTGACAGGGACTTCGCGGACAGTGGACAGCGCCGCCCCACGCCAGGCCTGGGGACCGGACCCCACGCGGCCGCGGCGCGTGACGTCAGCTGCTGCGTGGTCGCACTGGCTGGAGCGAAGGCCAACGCAGCGGCGCTGGAGAGATACTGGGGGGAATGAAAGGAGGAGTAAGTAGGGGGTCGGCCCCGAACGTGAAGGTGGACTCGCCTGCGCGACACTGTCTGTCCCTGCCCTTGCCGTCCGCGTCCGCGTACTGCGTGTATGCACGCAAGGCCCGGGGCGGGGCGGGGCGGGGCGGGGTGGCGTCCGCTGCGGGGGGCTGTCCCCGGGGTGGCGCGTGCTGGGCGCACCGTGCTCATCAGGGACGGCGTGGGGGCAGGAAGAGGACCGCGTGACTGTGGCACAGGAAGCAACCCCGTAGCCTGTCCCCAAGGCACAGATGACACAGCTCTCTCTCCCTGCCCAAGTCGGGCTCGCCGCCCAGCCTCCCGCTCGCTGACATCAGACGCTGGAAGCGGCGCGTGTGTGTCCGGAGGAGGACGCAGTGTTTGGGCCCTTTCCGAGCGGGGGACAGTGGCCCTCAGGGCCGCCGCCTCAGGCCTGCGCCCCGGGGCGCCGCGCCCCGCCCCGCGCCCCGCGCAGCCCGCTAATCCCGCAGAGGCGCCCGCTCGCTCTGCGCGCTGGCTTTTCATGACGCGGAGGAAGAAAGGGCCCTTGAAGTCCAGGAAAGGACAAGCCGAGCGCCTTGAATGACATCAAAAGGCGGCGTCTCCCTCGCGGCGGCTGCACGAGGGCCGCCGCACAAAGCGGGCAGCGCCGCGTCCCGGGACAAGCGGGTCACTGAGATGGGGGATTAATTACCGTCGCGGAGCGGGCGGCCCATTCAGCCGGGGCCGGGTTTTATTAAACGCCAATATAAAGAACAAAACAGCTCTGGTGGCCGCGCTGTCCCGACACGCAAAGGAAGGATTACGCGGGGATTACGGGCGCGGCGCCCGCGAGACTTTGTGACTCAGGCGGCGCGGTCGCCGCGTCTGTGTCCCGGCGCGATGCTCCGGTGCTCCCCGCCCTGCGCCGGGCGCTGCTCGGCCAGGGCGCCTTTCTGCGGGCCCGGGGGGTGGGGGTGGGGGGCGGGGGGCTCCTCTCGCTGGTGGCCGCAGCCCCGAGCCCAGCGCCCGCCGCCCGCCGCCCTCCCCTCCCCGGAGGGGACCCTCGGAGAGCGACACACCCAAACGTCCTGCGGGGGCTCCTTTCCTCCGCGGGGAAGGATGGGGGGGGATGGGGAGCTGGTCGCAGATGGACGGGGCCTCCAGCTCCTGCCAAGAAGACGTCTCAGATGTTGTCGCCGGCACCAAGGCCAGCGCCCTGTTTGCTGGAGGCGCACAGGTGCACTGTGCCGGCTTGGGGACAGGGGTAGGGGGTGACGGGGGCTCCGTGCCAGGAGGCCCCGCCCCCGCCCCCCCCC
>PVKZ01005117.1:0-60701 GCA_004027375.1 Macroglossus sobrinus
CGGGTGGGGGGGAGGGGGAGTCTTCGAGAAAGAGCATCAGTGCCGGGGTGGGGGTCAGCGGGGGCATTCAACAGAGGGTCTGAATAAAGGCTGGCGAGTTCGGAGGGTGGAAGGAAGCAGGCAAGTTCAGAGATGAATCACCGGGCTCGTGACCTCTCAGGCTCATCCGTCTTCGTGGGCCCCTTCCTCCATAAAGAGGAAAACGGATTCAAAATTGTAGCTTCCGACCGCAGCGGTTATAAGGATGAACACAACCCAGGCGGGGTGCATTGTCATATAGGCACTGATACTATGGTCGTTTTATGCCTTCCGATTAGAAAAGAAATTAGAGCATATTCTCTTGGGCCCTTAGAAGCGTGGTGGGTCCTGGGTACGGCCTCCTGAACCTGTCAGGCGTGTCGGCCTTCGGGAGGTCCCCAGAAGTGGGGTCCAGGAGTCCGGCACCCTGACAACTGCGTGGCCTGCTCTGTGGAAGTCTCTCCCCTCTGATTGTGGGGGGGGGGCTCTTGCCCTGTACGTCTTGAAACCCCGCATCCTGTCCCACTTTCCCTCGGTCTCCTGCTGCAGCGTGTGGCCTGGCGTTGTCGGTGTGGCTCACAGCGTGGCCGGTGTGCTTTTGGGGGAAGGCAGCAGGTCGGTGTGGGGCGTGTCCCAGGCTGATGTCTCCTGGTAGCCTCACTGGCCGGGCTGTTTGCTCCTCAGTCAGAAGTCCCCAGGAAGGGCCGGCTCTTCCATCTTGATCGGAGATGGTTGGGCCGAGAACCACTAGGTGGTGTTTGGCTCAAGGCATCCCCCGGAGATGGGTGGGAGGAGGGGAGGGACCTCTGGGGACGGGCTGTGGGCAGCCATTGCAGCCTCTGGCTTCCCTCAGAGGTCCGGTGACAGGCGTGGCGGGCTGCCGCTGGCCTCCTTCCGAGGGAGTGCCACCCGCTCCCTGGGCCACCAGAGTCCACACTGAGGATGGGAAAGGCAGCGAGTGGGAGCTGGGTGTCCAGCCACGACGGCAGGACGTGGTGTGCAGCCACGATGTGGCCGCATGTGGCAGATGGCGAAGCCGGGGGCCGCAGCGGAGCGGGGCAGGACCTGGGGTCCAGCCGGGCACTGGGAGGCCCATTGTCTTCCACCCGCCCTCGCCGGCTGTGCCCGCACGGGAAGCACAGGGGAGCGAGACCCCTGCTTGCTTTAAGGAGCAGAGCAGACACTGGGCGCTCTGTTCGGCACAGTGGTTCCCGGGACTGGATGGCCCAGGACTGGGCTGGAGGAGAGAGGGGAGGGGTGCTGTCTCCTGGGATGTGAGGAATGTTTGTCTCCCCCATCTGACATTCCAGAAGGCAGCTGGGCAGGTCTCCCGGGCCTTCTGGAGAAATGGCGGTTTCTGCCCCAGGGGGAGAAAGCCTTGGGGGAGTGTGTGTGTGTGTGTGGTGGTGGTGGTGGTGGGGGGCGGGGGTCAGTGAGCCTGAGGTTTCTGGGCATAAGGAGGGTGTTTGTGGGGATCCCTTCTAAGCCCTTGCTGCTCAGAGTGGCTCTGGGGGGGGGACCACCGGCGTTGGGTCCCCCCGGGAGCCCGTCAGGGAAGCAGAGCCCCAGGCTGCCACCTCAGAGACCACTGGACTGGAGGAATTTGAGCACAGTCTCACAGATGACCCTCAGACTTGGCCGCGTAATAGACTTAACTCGGGGAACTTAGAAAACGTTTTTAAAGCCTGGTGCCCAGACCTGACTTTGGACCAGTGAGAGCCGCTGCGGGTAGCACCCAGCTTCAGTGCGATTTTCCAGCTGGCCTGGGGGGTGGGGGGGGAGCGGGGATTTCAGTGAGTCCCCGAGTCCGGGGACTTAGGGACCTCAGCTGTAAGAACCCTCTCTGCCCCCTCATCTTCCCCCTCGCCCTGTAGGATTTAAAGAAGATGCCCTCCAGTCTCCCCCTCTCCCTCCCCCACCCCCGCCCAGCGTCGTCCACGTCCACTGGAATGGGCCGGATTGCAACGCCACAGGGCAGGGTCCGTGTAAATAAATGTGCTTGTGTTACATTTCATATCTCCCCTAGAAGGATGAGGCCGCAACCGTTTCCATTCCTCTCACCTTTTTAGCTTGAATGGATGCTCCCCACCTAACAAACTGAATATGGGTTGGGTGGTGGGATGGGGGGGGGATGGGGGAGGGGAGGCCTTGTCAGCAGTAACAACAGGAACAGGAATCCATTCCGGGGATGGAGTTGGAACCGGAGGGCCGGAGGGTGTCCGGTGGTTTTCTCAATGAGTTTTCTAGCATCTGCGGGGTGTCTGGTTAGCTCCCAAGTGTCACGTGATTCGTGGGAGCGGAAATCGTCGCGTGCTTTGCCCTGTCGTCAAGAGCCCTAGATAACATTTGGGGTTGGTCCTGGGATATAAGTTCACGGGTGTCGTAGAGGAAGCCGGGCCCAGCAAGTGTGTGTCCCCAAGGATTGGGGGAGCCGGAGCTGGAGTGGGCGCATGGGTGGGGGGCGCCCAACCTGGTGGCCGCCATGGGTCGATGGGGTGGCTGCAGAGTGCCAGCCCGGCCCCCGTCCTCAGTCACTCTAGAAACCGCAGGGACGATCCAAGCCCCAAGATGATGTCTGTGCGCGCCCAGCGGGAGGACAAAATGCCACCCAAACAATCCTTCCTCTTGTGAGTGAAGGTTACAGGTTTTCTGTTTCAGATCTGATGGGATTCTTTTTCCCTTTTTTTCCTTTCTTCTCTGTGTTTTCGTTTGCCAACCTAAGGGTCTCTGGAGTGATTTCTTTGAGCCTAATGATGGGGAAGCTTAGAATGGGGCTATTATCTTTAAACACCTTTTGAAATACTACTCTTCCTGGTGTCTGAATCAGGTTGAACGGAGGTCAGGTTTAAAGACGAAATGTTTTAGCAGGAACAGCAGCTCTGCTGGTACCTGTGTGCGCATTTGCTCAGGATCGATGTGGACGGTGGGGGATGGCCTTCCTCTCCGGAAGCCCACAAAGGAGGAACATTCATGGCAGTATAGCTAATATTTATTGAGCACACGTTAGGCACCAGGCACCGAGCTAGATCTTCCCCATGTGTTTTATCCCGTTTAATGCATTCAGACCTATCATAAGGTCAGGACATAGAAACACTCAGAAATAGTGTAAAAGTTGCCTTTGAGTGAAAGACCCAATTAAAACAGACCGCAGAATTGTGGCAGTAGATTATGTTGCAATAAAGGTCCACCGTGAATTTGTTTTGTTATAACTTGGGAAAAAAAAATACTGTCTATTCACGGCTTCGTTCATTCTAGGTCGAGTTTATTATGGTGACAACTTATATTTCTTGGAAAGGATTCTTCAGTTTGCCATGTCCCTGGCTGATATGGGACATAATTTTCTCCCTTTATTCTGAGTTTGTGTGGTTTTATTCCATGTTGAAGAATAAACAGCTATTGATCCCCTACATCCTTGGGGGGCCGTCTGACATTGAGAGACCCCTCCCTCTATGGTTTAAGTTGAAAGATGAGTTTCGTTATCCTGTCTCCTGATGTAACTCTCCCTTCTTTTCTCCAGGTGAAATCGGAGGTTTGTGCCCAACCTGAGTATAAATACTTCGAACCATGAAAGGACAAAACAGAAGGTGAGTGGAAGCCACAGGGGAACCCTAATGAGGCCACTCCTCTGCTGTCCTCCTGGCTTTGGGGGTCCTGTTCTTTCTGCAGCCGGTCCTCCTGCCCCGGCCTCCCTAACACACCTCCGTGCCAGCACAGATCAGGGAGTGGAGGCAGGCGCCTCGCCACTAGCCACCAGAGACACAGGTTAACAAGTACAAAGAGCCATCGCCAGTGATCCAGGCCAGGCTGCGTTCTCACGGCTTTAACTTAGATGAACTTGCTCACCTCTCACACCCCTAGCAGGTCCGTCCTGTTGCACCCAGTCTACAGATGAGGAAACCGAGATTCAGGTGTCCGCCCAAGGTCATGCAGTTAGTTAGGGAGGGAGCCAGGCTTCAAAGCCAGAGCCCGCACCAGCGCTGTGTCTGTCCTCTTTCTGCCCTGAGTGACCATGCGTTGCTCCAGCGGCCCGGTCCAACATGCATCTGCTCCTGCCACCTACTCTTCACACGTAGGGTCCAAAGCGGGGCAGGGAGGTCGTGCCTCCAGCATGCAGGGAGAGCCGCCAGGTGGGTGGCTCAAAGCCCGCAGAGCGGGGGACCAGAGGAACCTATGGATTGCCCCTGCTGACCTTCAGAATCTTCAGAGACTGACTGAGGGATTAAAGGCGGTTGTAGGGCTGCCTGGAACGCTGCCCACTCAAGTCTGGTCCCACTAAAGCAGGATCTGGCCACAAGGTCACTCCCTGGCTACAAGGGCTGAATTTGCTCACAGCCGTGTAGACCCCACCATCCCGTCCATGGCAGTTGCCCTTCCGGCTGTAAATCTCAGTCTTGCTCGCCCATCGGGACAGCCGAGGTAGCGGGCGGCTCAGAACGTGGGCGTGTTTGATTGGAGGCGGCAAAGCGTCCGTCTCTGCTTCACCCGGGGGGAGCCCGGGACAGGGCGTGCTGCGTGACACAGAGCAGGGCTTTGGAACCGGGCGGGCTGTGTTCTTCATGCGCCACCATCAGTCTCGTGTGACGGCGGAGAGCACGGACCTGGAAGGCCCGATTCACATCCTACCTGCACCGTCTCTTCCCTTGGTGACCGCAGGCCGGTGACCGTGACTGCTCCAGACTTAGGTGTCCATACCTGTCACATGGGGGTAATAAAGAGAACCCCTGCCGCGTTGTGGCTCGGAGGGAGAGGATACACAGGGTCCAGTGCCGAGTGCAGCGCCTGGGGCGTGCCAGGCATGCCGCCGATGTCGTGTTTTTGTTGTTTTATTGGTCTGGAGAGGATGCTGGGTAAGTCGCGAAGCCTTCACTCCCTCTTCTGGAAGAGGGTTGTGAGGGAAACGAGATAGCACAGGTGGAACATCCGGGTCGTCGTGGGTGCCGGTCTCTTAGTTCGCCTCCTCGCTGGTCTCGCTCCACGTGGGCCCGTGAGAAGGAAGGTGGCCGGCGGGGTCCGTGCCGCCAGGACCTGGAGTCCTGACAGTCACCCCACCGCATTTTCTGCTCGGACCTTCTCCCCTCTCGTCCCAGGCGACCCACCCACCCTGGCCTTGACGTGGGGAGCATAAGCGGGGATACCCACGAGGGACTCTGGCCTGTGGAATGCCAGTCTTTCTTTCCCAAAGGTGATCCTGTAGGAGGGTCTCCTAACTCGGCGTTCGTCACGTGACTCTCCGCCGCCAGAACACTCACCCGTCACTTCTCTCTGTCGTCCCAGCAGCTGCGTCTCGCTGGGCTCTCAGTCCCATCACCCGCCCCTTCCCTCTCCGATCCGCATCCTCTCGGCCCGGCTCCCTCGCTTTGCACCCTGCACCCTGCCCACCCTGCCTCTGTGTTCACCGCACCCTCTGCCCAGGTCACCACTCGCCCCCCCCTTACCCATCCCCAGCCATGGGGCCCCTGGCACCAGCCACGCCTTCACCTGGCACATCATCTCACCTTCAGGGCTTCACCTGCGGTGGAGACTTTGCCTGGGTGGCTGGGGGGCCTTGGGAGTGGGCGTGGCCAGGAATGGGGCTTCTTATTTGTGACCTGCGTGCTTCCTTCTCCCCATCACTCTTCGCTGATCACCTTAGGGTCCTGTACAGACTCAGTGCTCAGACAGTGGTGGGGATTACCTGGTGGGAGGATGGGCCTGCAAAGAGGCATCCGTCACTGAAATCGTTCTCACGCTGCTGTCGGGTCCGGGTGACTGGCAGGCTGTGGGGTGGGGGGTGAGGGTGGGGGGATGGGAGCTGACATTCATGAGTGACTCCAGGGGGATTTCCGAGCACATTGTGGGCTCTGCCCTTCCCAACACAGCCAGAAAACAATGCCCTCCACCTCAGCCAGCCCATACCCCTCCCTCCCTCCCCGGTGACCCCGTGCACATCCGAATGGCTGGGACACCCTCATTCATTCATTCATTCATTCATCCATCTGACAGATAGGCATTGGGTGGCTACCATGTGCCAGGCCTGTTCCGGGCAGAGAGCACGATTTTGCCCTTGCCTTGGGGGTGGGGGCGGGGACGAGGTGGGAGAAGGGACATGATAAACAGAACTGGTGAATGAGCGAAGCGTCCAGTACATAAGAAGCTGATAGCACTGTGGGGAAAAATAAAATAAAAACAGGGCCCGGCGAGGCAGCTCCGGCGAGCTGGGCAGGGAGCGGGGGCGGGCAGGTGGCGGCGTTGGACAGGGCGGGCGCCGCACTGGGAAGGTGACATCCGAGCTCAGGCTGGAAGGAGGTGAGCAAGCGCCTCGAATGTGTGGGGCAAGAGCTTTCTGCAGAGGGAGCGGCTGCCTCCCTGGCGTGTGTTTGAGGACAAGAGTGAGCGTCGGGCGAGGTTGGAGCCGCCTGGGGGAGCCGAGCGCTGGGGCTGAGGCCCAGCCCGGGTCAGGCGTTTCTGCCGAGGGAACCGGGCCGCAGGATTTCGAGCACAGCGTACTGTGGTCTGACTTGCTAGGGGCCGGTAAGGAAGCCAAGAAGACGGAGCAGCCGAGGGGGAGGGGGCACCGAAGGCGTCTGCCCCCGTCCCGTCCACGCACGTGCAGAGGGCAGTAGAATGACCTTTATGGGGGCACTGAGCTGAAAATCGTGGTGAGACTTCTTGGGGGCTGAGTCTCACCTGCTGTGGCCACCTCACTCAGGAGGGCCTCTCGCACGGGGATCGTGGCTTACTTCGAGGGTCGGTGTCCTCTCCTTCCTGCCCGCAGAGCCACCAGTGGCCGCACGGGCAGGCTGCAGGCTCAGTGGCACAGAACAGAAGTGAAAGAGGAAGAATGAAGGGAATGGGGAAAAGTATAAGAGGAGAGAGAGCAGAAATCCCCGCTTTCCTGGTCTAGTAGTGTTGGGGCAGTGAGGGGCACAGGCCACCGTTAAAGGACACATGTCGGTGACATTGTCACACCGCAGAGTGGCTCATGCTTCTCGAGGTCGTGCATCGCGGTCCCTCTCTGCCCTCCCGGGGAGGGGGAGGGTTCTCCTGGTTTCCTCGCAGTCTCCTTGCCTTGCACGCATCTTCCCGTCCCCTCCGAGCATGTGGAGCCTGACAGTGGCAGCAAAGTCACCATTCACGCCTCTGTTGTCCGTCCTGTCCTGCGGTCACAGTGCCCGTCCAGGTGAAGCAGGCGAGGGCGTTCCAGTGCTCGTGTCGGAAGCAGTGTCTTTCTGAGATGACTGCGATGACAGCCTGGTCTCGGTGGCTGCTCGCCGACGTCCTGTGATCGCAGGCGTGCTCACAACAGAGCCCCCGAGGCAGCACTGAGTGCCCGTCTCTGGGGGACATCTCTGTCACTCACGCATACGGTGGCCAGACCCCTTCCCCGTCCCCCCCCGCTGACGATTCAGAAACACGCTCCACGGGAGACGCTTGGAGACAGGGAACGAGAGTGAGCAGTGCCGAGCCGACCTGTGTGCTCCTCCCAAGCTCGAGCATCTTTCTGGATGACTCTGCCGAGCTTCCGGGCACGGACCCTGCTGGGGACCCTCTCCTCCCCAGCCCCTCGCTCTCTTCCCCCCTCCAGGCCAGTGGCCCGGGGGCATGGTGCGCGATGGTGGCCGCCCGGCTGCGTCTCCCTAGCGGTGGCCACCACCGGTCCTGTCGCCGTGTTACCGGCTCGCTCCGATTCAGCCCCCTCCCTTCCAAAGGACCGCCGTGGCCCCAAAGGCCACCCGAGGCGTGAGATCACCAGGAGGAGGAGCTATTTTTGCAGAGGAAAAGTGTGACGCCCGGGGAGGACTCACTTGTCCACCCTCAGAGCCATCCATCATGCGTGCGGTGGGCGGGGGGAGAGGTGCTGTGGCTAGAACGGTGGCCTCTGCCATAACCATAATTGAGAGTGATCAGCCAGCCGGGGCTGTGGGAGCGTGGAGGGAGTCCCAGTGCTGTGCGGTGGTGGGGATGACCTCACCCAGGGGATGGGAGCAGAGCTACTCAGAGGACTCACAGACTGAACTTCCCCTCGGGCCCACATGTGAGTCACCGTGGCTTGTGTCTCTGCAGCGGGCCCCGTCCCCGTCCCCGGGAACAGCGTGGTCACTGGGCAGGCGCCGTGACTCACTCAGTCTCCCGAGCCAGCCCCTGGGGGCGGAGGCTCTCCCTCCCGGCATCTGCGCCCTCAGTGTCGTCGACACAGCTGGGCTGGCCGCCTTCTCAGACGTGCTGTGTGGGACGTGTGTGTGGGGCAGGGAAAGGTCCCCGTGGACCCTGCAGGGGTCCAGCCAAAGCCACTGCCACTGCCACTGCCAGCAGATGTCAAAACTCAGTTTGGAAAATCTGGGGGGCTCCGTGGAGCTAAGACAGCCGAAGCCCCCGCGTTTCCGAGTCCCAGGGTGACCTGCCGTGGGGTGATCAACAGAGCTGGTGAGGCTGGGGCTCCGTGTCATCCAGACAAGTGAGCGGGGTTCACCCGAAGGGCCACACCGGCTGGTGGGGTGTCCGGTTTCCCGCCACACCCGGCGCTCGGCCTCCGCTGTCATCGCTCCTCCTTGGATTTCATCCTCCAAGGATAGAAACAGTGTCATCTTCTCTCAAGACCTGTCGGTCTCACACACCTGCTGGCAGCCCCTGGCGGCGAGACAGCCAGGGCTGCCCAGCTGACGTCATCCGTGTTGATCGTCTGTTTTAGAAACCAGGTAGCCAGAGGGACTTTCTGAGATTTAAAAAAAAAGAAAAAAGTAAATCCCCGAACCCTTTCAGTGCATCTTTTTCCTCCTGATTTTTTAATTTGATATTTATGTTTTCTCTTGTCTTCATCTATTTCTTAAAAGAACAAAATGTTATATAAACGAGACCCTAAGAGAGCAAGGAAAGAAGGCTTCTCTCCAAAGAGGGGCCTGAGCTGCTTTTCCCAGATGGTATTAATTTAACATCCACTGGAGCGACTCGTCCCCAGATCTGCTCACCAGAGCCAACACGGAGCCTGGGGCCAGCGTCCCGGCCTTGGTGGCCGGTCCTGCCTCCCGGCGGACAGGGTCCACGTGCTGGCAGCCACGGGACGTGGTCAACAGCCACCTCCAGCCTCCGTCCTGCCCTGGAAGGGGGAAGCCGACTTCACAGTTTTGTCCTTTGGCTCAGCAGCTCTGGAACTTTCCACTTCTGGTTGTCTTGGTGTCCGAACGGGGTCTTGGGAAGGTGTGAGAGCCCCGTTTAAGGTAAAGGTCAAAGGTGACACAGACCTAATCCCCATCCCTCCAGATTCCTCTTGGGACAGTGAGTCACTGTCCCAGTGGAGGGAGTGGGGTGAAAGGGGAAAGGGCAGGGGCCAGGTCACGGGGTGCTGTTGGGTCCAGACCCTGAGGTCGGTTGCCACGGGGCCCAGCCGACCCAGGTGGTCGAAGGGGTGACAGGGATGCCACTTGGCGAAGTTGGAGAGCCCGTGTGAAAGGCCCGGCCTCCGGTGACTCAGCCTGCTCACAAACTGTGAAGGGGAAGTGACTCACTCGCAGCCCCGAACGAGAACTCCTAAGGCCGGGCCGCCAGCACCTGTCTGGGACGTGGTTAGTTATTAACGCTGCCAGTAAGAGTGTCATGGGAACCGGACGCTGGCCTGGCCTGGATCGCTGGAGGCGGCTCGGCTGTGCGTGGCTCACACACGATCTGCTCCCCTCCTCGGGGCCGCTCTCCGGCCTAACCCCGAACGCAGCAGCGCCCACGGAGCTCTCGGGGGTCTGGGGTCCTCCAGAGTGCCCCTCAAAGATGCAGATTCCACAGTGGAGGAGGAAGGGGACAGAGAAATGGCTTGGCGAAGGGGACGCCAGAGCTGAAAGGTCAGCCCGAACCTGGGCGTTCCGGGCGTGGGCCGTGGACGGGGCTGGCCCTGTCCGCCCCGCCCTGCGGGGTGCCACCTGCACACAGCTCTGGTTCCTGGGGCTCAGTCAGATCTGCAGTGAGTGCCTCCAGGTCCAGGGGCCCCACCGGAGGGGGCTCTGACATCTCCCACGGACGTCCCTGACCTGAGCATCATTAACTCCTGCCCTACAGACCCGTGGCCCTGAGGAGGGCAGTGTTCCTCTCCATGCTGCCCTAGCGGCCACCCAGCTGCCCCAGCGGTCACCCCGCTGCCCCAGTGGTCACCCAGCTGCTTAGCGAAACAGGGGCCCAGCTCTGAGCGCCTCCACGGGGCGGGGCGGGGAGGCTGGGGTGTGAGTTGAGCTCAGCGTTTGCATCAGAACTCTGCTCTCTCTTTCTCTTTCTCTTCATGCCTGGAAAAGTACACAAGGGCAACGTCTCCTCCTGGATCTCAAAAAGCACGCTCCCCGTGTCAGGGGGAAAGCCCAGCCTGGCACAAGCCGTGCCTGCTCCCCACCCAGTCCGCGCCCTCCCAACAACTGTCGGGCGGGAGGTGAAGGCTGGTGAACAGGAAGAGGGGGGTGCCTAGCCTCCTGGTGTGCAGCAGGAAGCCCAGCGTCCAGAGGGAAGAGCCAGCCCCCGGGACTCGGTGCCGCCCCTGCAAAGCCCCGAAGTCCTCGAGCAACATAGAGGGGATGGTGCGATGCCCTCTGCCTGCCCGGTCCATGGACGGGGCAACTGGACCAGCAACTGGGACATGCGCTCCCTGGGTGGCCCTGAGCAAGTCATCGCACCACCACCCGGCAGTTTCCCCATCTGCGAAGTGGGAATAACAACATCACCTGTCCTGCTCCTTGACGGGGTTGGCGTGGGGCCAGCTGAGATCACTGGGCACGTGACAAGGCGAGGGCCACCCAGGTCGGGGCTGAGGCACCGGGGTGCTTACGGTGATTAGTGGCAAAGCAGGGCCCCGGGTCGGTGCTCCTCCAGGAGGGTGGCTTTACGGGCACCCACCTGTGGCTTAAGAGCGCCTTGGGCCTCCCACGGCTGATAAATCACCGCTGGTGGGTGTGCTTTGTCTGGGCTCCAGCGTGAACAGCCAGCCCGCCCGGGCTGTGGCACAGGATGGCTCCCCTGCCTTCTCTCCCTTTCCTTGTGGACAGGGTGGGAGCAAAGGTAAATCCCAGGCCCTTGTCTCTCGGGTTTTCCCGAGGGTCCCCCCAGCGGCCCCTATAGACACTCTGGTGGGGCTGGACCCCTTTCTCAGTCCATCTACACACTTATTGGGGTGCTGAGTTAGGTGTCGCCTGCCACATGATCTGTCCCGGTTTGTCACCTTCTTGCCATCAAAGAAGAGAGAGGCACGTAGGAGTGTCGGACTGCACCCCACGGAGCCGTAAACCAGGGAGGTTTTCGACGGACTGGCGCTGAGTGTCCCGATTGACTGATCCCTAGTTCACCTTGCTCTGCAGCCTTCCGTGCGTTTGTTGGGAAGGGGGATTGCTGGGATTTCAGGGAGCATCCCCGGCGGGCAGGAAGCATCTCATCTCCGTGGTGCCTTTTCTAAGCCCAGCCCTGTGCTATGTGGGTCGGGTGCCGGCCTTGCTCTTGTCAGGCCAGGCTCCTGGGGATCACCTACTTCCACATCCCACCTGGTCTGCCCAGATCGGTGTTTTCTGCCTGAACCTCTCAACCACGGAGAAGCTGATCCCCTCCTCAGGCCACCCATCCCAGCATCGGCAACCCTAATTGTCAGGAGGGTCATTCATTTAAGGAGACTTCCTCCGCCTCTGGCTGCTCCCCGGAGGGATTGACCTCTGAGACGTGGAACAATCAGGGGAGACCTTGTGATGTCGCTGAGACGTGGAGGGAAAAAAATAGAGCCATGTTCAGTGGGTTGAATTCTAGTGTCTGCCTCTCCCCACCCCATCCCGCCAAATTATGTCTTCCTAGAACCTCAGGATGGGGCCTTATGTAGAAAAAGGGACGTTGCACATGACATTAGGACCCAATGACAAGCGCTTATCGGGAAAGAAAAGGGGAAATAGACACAGAGAAGAAGGCGAAACGAAGATGGGGCCAGAGGTCAGGGTGATGCCAGCCCTTCTGCCGGGACACATGACATCTTCGGGGCCCAGGAAGCTGCCAGCCCTGGGTTCTCTGTGGGATCTGTGTCTTCGCTAAAAATTGTCCCCAGTTCCTGCTTCTCTGTTTCTAGAAAGGTATCAAACAATCTTTAGCCCTCACACCACCCTGCCAATAAACACGTGACTTGTATGATGACGGAAGTCATCGCCAAATGTTTGTCATTAGAAAACTTTGTGAAAAGGCGAGGAAGACTGTGAAGATCCATCCTCAGTTATAAGATATTAACCCTTCATTATTAAATAACATTGCAGTGTTTTCATGGTTTAGTATTTTGTTATAGGACGTTGACATAGTTTTTTTTTTTTTAGCAGTTCTTTCAATTTTTCTAATGTTTTCTTCTTCTGTTGTGAAATAAGGCTCTGATGGCAATCCTTATAAACGGAAACCTGGTTCATGTCCGTACTAGTTTCCCGGGCTGCTGTGACAGATTGCCACCAAGCCAACTTAAAACAGCCCAAACCGAGATGCTCAGCCAGCTCTGGAGACCAGAAGTCTGAACTGCAACTTGCCTTTTGCCCCCACCGAGCCGGTTCCGACCCCCGGCAGCTTCTGGAAGCCGGCGGCATTCCCCGGCTCCTGGCTGCATCATCGCTCTGGCCTCTACTTCTGTGTCACACCTCCCTGTCCCTCCCTTTATAAGGACACATGTGATTGCATTTGGAGCCCATCTAGATAATCCAAGGCAACCTCCCCATCTTAAGATCCTTAACTTAATTCTATCCACCACACACATCCTTTTTGCCATGCCAGGTGCTGTTGACTTTTTTGTGGGGGTGGGGTGCCATTGTCGAGCCTGTCGCCCTATCCGTGACTGTTTCCTCCCAGTAAATTCCTCTCCCTGGAAATGGAGGAGGAGGAGGGTGTGCCGTGCTCCTGGAGAAAGTGTTCGGTGTTCAGTCACTGGGACTGCCGTCTTTTTGCTCTTGTCCCTTTAAGAGCGCGTCCCGGGTCAGGTCCCACGGGGGCGTGGATTGAAACCTCCGTCACAGGAGTCATTTAGAGTTAGCCCTCTAGGAAGCTCGGGGCTAATGAGATAATTCCCATTAGGAGAGGAAGGAAGTGAAGGTGGCCTTTCTGTCTTTAATTTATATGATTCACTGAAACCTCCCCGTCTCCTCCCCTGAGGCCCCTCCTTCTGCTGCCCCTTTGAATTCTGGTTCCACTGTCCACCCTCCCTCTGCCAGCCAGGGCCCTGGTTTTCGGCAAGCCCCAGCACGCCCAGGCATTCTTTGGGGCTCTTGTCTTGGCAGCTGTGCCAGAGAATCTGTCCTTTGCCGCTTTCTCCTCTATTCCCAGAGACTCACCCAGCTCCCTCTCCACCCCCCCCACCCCACCCCACTCCTGCCCGGATGGACCTGGACTGGGGCTGGTGTCTGAGGGACCAACGAAAAGAGACAAGCTTCCAACAGAACACAAGCAGGCTCCAGGGGACTTAGAGGCCAAGGCTGCCAAGATTTTGTTTGCAACACACAACCCGCCCCCCCCCCGCCACCCCAACTGTGTACTTGTAGAGAGAAGGCGGGGTGTGTGGGGTGGGGGAGGGGAGGGAGAACCAGCGAGAACAACAGAGGTCCTTCTCTTCCTGTTTTGCTCCACTGCCTACACTTTTGGTCAGAGCTCTCTCTGCAAACATGAAAATCCAGTTTGGGTCTTTAATTAGAAAAGTGTGACTAACCCAGGGTTCAGGGTTTTTGAAGCACAGATCAAACCCAGGGGACACGTGGGGGCTGCAGCGCGGGGGACCGGATCTCATGGCAGGCATGCTGCTCTCCCAGTCGCCCATTTTACCGATGGACACCTGCCGGGGGACGCCGCTGGCCGCCCCTCCCCCACGGCTCCGGAAGGGTCCCTGGGCCTCCAGGGGGAGGCCTGGCTCTTGCTTGTCCTAGCTCTTCCTTCTCTTCCTCCTCTCCTCCTCCCGAGGGAGGCCATATGGTGGAGTATTCCGAGTCAGGGCCAAGGGCCAGAGCCCCGCTGGCCCCGGGAACAGGCCCGCCAGCCCCGATGTGCGGCGTGGGTGGCCTGTCCCAGACACTGTCCGCCGGACCTCCCGGGGCCTCCGCGCCCAGCTGCAGCCCCGAGGAACAGGGCGGCCTCATGGTGGCCAGAGGGCGCCTGGGCCCAGCCTCCCTCGTCACTGGGACGCCCATGCCACGCGCCGTGCAGGGGCCGGGGCCAGGCAGACGGGACAGAGCCCCCCTCAGCACCCTCTCTCGCTGAGCTGGCCTAATCCGGCTCTTCCAGACGCCGTGTCTCTAAGGAGAGTGGGACAGAGGCCGGCGCACGAGGGGTTTAAGGACGCGAGGGCGCGGTGAGGGGGACGGGAGAGGCGGGGGCGAGACGCTGGCGTCGAAGGCAGAGGATGCCCTGCGTTTTGGTGCGACGTGACAGCAAAGCTGGGGGGCCGGGTCTCCTAGAGTGTCGCCCCAGTTCTGACAGCAGCGCAGCCGCCTGTTCACGAGGGAGCCCCATCTGGAGCCGGCAGCACCACCTGCTCGCCGCCGACCGCGGCTCCGTCACCGCCCCCCCGCAGCCCCCGCATCCCAGCCCCCACACCCCGCACCCCACACCTGGAGCTCCCTGGCGTGTGGGGGGCAGCTGAGGAGCACGGAAGGGGTAGGAAGAGGGAAGGCAGCGAGAAGGGAGAGAGGGGTGGTTCGCCCCCACTGGGTGCGGTCAGGAGCCCCCACCCCCTGTGCGGTCTGTAGGGGGCAGTGACCCGGGCGGTGACCAGTGGTCCTTCCTGCCCGGGGGACGCCTGCACTTGTTTGCTAGAGACCGTGCCCCAGGGAGCTGCAGCAGGGATGACACCTCCTGCTTCTCGAGGCTTTGGCCTGTTCAGGTGGGCAACGGAGTCCTGTCGGCCTTCATTCCCGCTTTATGGGGACGTGAGAGAGGCCCCGGCAGCTGGCCTTGTCCCGACTTTCAGCCTCGGTCTGATTCGGTACCGTTAGGCTAAGGTGTCCCCAGGGACAAGTGTGAGCCGAAGAGTTTTTCGTTGGTAGGAGTGAGTGTCTCACTTCTGGCCTCTGTGGCTAGTGATTCACCTGTTCATTCATTCATTCATTTGTTCATTCATTCCCATGCATCTTTGGTGCCAGACACTAAGCTAGGTACTCCCGGCAAAGAAGAAAACGCCGGAAGCTGCAGCAGGCCTCCATTGGACTGGTGTCAGACCCCCGTGGGGCGGGGGAACTTCAGGTGGCCTGGGAGGCTGCCAGCACCCCAGCCCTTGGCGCCCTCTGCTCTCTCTCTCCCACATGGATGGAGGGTCCTGCTCGGCCCTCCAGATCCAGACACCTCACGGGTCCCCTCGTGTCCACACCCGGGCCGAGTGCTGGCCCTCAAACCCCTGGGTCGACAGCGGGACGTAGACATGGGACTTTAGAGACCGGGGCTGGGGGCCCCTTCATGTGACGCCCCCTGAGGAAAGAGTGAAGGAATTGCCTTCCTCTCGGGAACCCTCCTCCCTGGCGAGGTGCACAGGTGGAAGCAGAGCTCCTGCCTGGTCTCCAGGGGTAACCTCCATCCCCGCGCGCGGGCCGGCCCCTCTCTTCCAGTGTTTAGTGGGTCGTCTCGAGAAAGGGAAGAGCCTTGCGACTGGCCATTAGGTGGCCCCTGAGGGCCGCGTCGCGTGCTAAGGAGAGGACAGAGGAAGTCGGGGACCGGGTCCCTCCTATCTCTGAAGTCCATCTTCAGGAGCAGTCCACTGCTGCGGATAAAAACGGGACCGAGGTCCCTGACGCGGAAGGGTCTTTGATCCACCTGGACGTTACTGCTTTTCCGTGGGGAACCACAAAGCGGCCCCACCCAGGCCCGTGGAGATAACAGGCCCGAGCAATCGCAAACCACCGGCCCCTTGATAATAACCGGGTTTTATTGAGGTCTGGTTTTCACCCAATGGGAACACATCCGGCCGGCATCAAAGGGAACGGGCGTTGCCTTGTGCAAAGAATCCTGGACCCTCAGGTGCGTGCATGTTGGGAAGGGCGTGTGTGTGGCTGTGTGTGCACAAGGCCACCCGTTGGCAGTTACCTTTCTGTGGATCAGAGGCCACGAGCCCTGGGGGGTGGGTGGGGGGTGGGGTGGCGGGGGGGAACTTGATAAATCATGAGCTCCACGCCCTTGTTCTGGCCGGTCCAGCTCCGAAGATGTCCCTGCAGGTGGCGATTTAACATCTCACGCAGAAGGGGTGCTGTGCGTCATTCCGTCCTCGGCTCTATGTGGCAGAGGCAGTTGGTATAAGAAATTTCAGGGAGAGATGAGGTGGGTGCTCGGAGAAGGCGCAGCCTGAAGGCCTGGCCTCTGGGCATCTCACACTTGCTCCTTGGCAGTCGTTTGGAGGTTTTCTGCTTTATTTACACGGAATCCACTCCAGGGATGTCATGTATGTCTCACCTACAGGAATGGTGGGCAGTGGTGGAGGAATAAAGGGGAAGAATAAGGTCGTCGCACCTTTGCAGTGGGGAGAGTTGACGGACCAATGGGCGAGCGGGGCCCCCCGTGCCCATCCTAGGCGGTGCCCTCTCGGCCACCTCCTGTTTCTCCTGGGCCGTCAGGATGCTGGACATCATGCAGTGGCCGCTGGAGGCAGGAGCAAAGAGAAAACACCGTGCAAACAGAACAACATCTGGAAGCTTTTTAAGGTTTATTTTTTAACACATTTGCAACGAGTCAGGACATTTACGCACGAGGTTTATTACAGGCTGGAGGGAGCCCAGGGGGTTCAGTCGAGTGGGGAGATAAATTCTGACCGCAGGGAAGGGCAGGCGTGTTGGAAAGGAAGGTGGGAGCCTCGGGAATGGGCGCAGTGCTAGGTTCTTCAGACTAACTTGCACAGGAACAAAAGTCCCCAGGGGCAGTAAAGGGACCCGAGTCCCTTGCCTCTTGGGTAACAGTGGTCAAGAGCAACAGGATTTCTTTGCCTTGTCCCAACCAGGTGCCTTAAACGGAAGGACAGAACCAAAGGCAGAACCTCTGGGAAGGGGAGGGAACATGCTGGTAGGCCCCTTCCCCCTGCCTTAGCCTCGTAGAGACCCACCGGGAGCTGGCTTTTGCTGTACGGGTTACAGACTCACACCTGCTCCTCGTCTTCGCATCTGGGCGAGCCAGGTGGGGCTGAAAGAGGTCGGGGCAGAGAGAGGCCAGGTCATTCTGTTGCTGCCAAGACCTTTCTCTAGGATGTTCGGGGCCCTGCAGGTTGGTCTCTCGTCCCCGCTCCGGCCCCTCCGTCTTCCTCCTCCTCACCTCCTTTTTCTTCACCTCTCCCTGCCTCCTCCAGTGACATCCCAATTTGGGCCAAAGGAAACAAGGAAGAGCTGGGCTCAGCACTTCAGCGGGGCGGGCCGGGAATGAAATAGTGAAGGGCAGAGACGCTCCCAGCAGGAGAGAGAATTGACAGGCGGTTCCATCTTTCTTTGATGGGAGCATCCGACCTGGTCAGCTCTCCCTCTGTCTCCAGGGTTGCCTGGCGGTTCCTCATTTCATTCTTTCTCCCCTCTCTGCTTCAGCCCAGTCCTGGACCCCTCAGCCAAGCTGCTTGTCAGGCTACATTAAACATATGGGAAACATCTCCTCGCACGGAGTCCATCCTTGTGGGAGGATTTTGGTTTCAATGCCTTGGGGAGTTTACCCGTCGGAAGGAGAATTTATGCTCCCTTTCCTAAACAGGGCCCACTGCCGTAGCGCTGGCTTCATTAAGACAAGTCTTTTTGTGGAGTGAGCTAATGTTTATAGCACCTCGTGGGAGCTGGCGCCTTGTGAGCTCTGTTTATTAGGGGAGGAAACTGAGGCTTTGTGTGGTTATTCATGGGAGACACGGAAAGGTGTCCACCCTGTTCTGATGGGAAATGAGAGGTGACACAGCTACCAGGAATCCCGGCCCAGCTCATCAGCTCGGTGTTCATTCCCAAGCCTGCCCGAGTCACGCTCGTTACAGTTTCTGCTGGGGAGCATCCCAGAGTCAAGATACAGGTGTGTGAGCACCTTCCCCGGCTCAGAGCGGTCCCTGCTGCCAGCCTGCTGGCCCTCTGCACGGTGTAGTGGCTCTCAGCACGGGCTGCACACTGGGAATCGTCTGGAAGGTGTTCACTGCCGCCTTGTGCTGCCCAGGTAGATGCTCAGTGAGCCAGGTGGGGGTGAGGCCTACGTTGTGGAGTTTAGTAAAGCTTCCCAAGTGATCGTGATACGCCGCCAAGGTCAAGAACAAGCCCCCTCATCAGAGACAGTGTTTCTTAACTGGGAGTGATTTTGGCGTCCTCCCACCCCCACTTGAGACATATGCCAACGTCCAAGACCTGTCTGATGGTCACACTGTGGGGGGTGAGGTGGGGGTACTATTGGCATTGAGTAGGCAGAGATCAAGGATGCTGCTAAATGTCTCACAATACATAAGATAGCACCCCCCATACCCCACAAAATAAATGATCCAACTCCAAATGTCCCCAGGGCCAGTGTGGAGAAGGCTTGCCCCATCGTGGTGGTTCTCACACTGGTGTGTGCACCAGGATCCCCTGGAAGGCTTGTGAAAACACAGATTGCTGGACCCCACTCCCGGGGTTTGAGATTCACTGAGTCTGGGGTGGGGCCCGAGAATTCGCCTCTCTAAGAAGTTCCCAGGTGCTCGCTCCTAAAGCTGTCGGTCTAGGGCTACGCTGTGAGACACACTGCTCTAGACTGATTCAGAATCCTGTTTTCCCAGATCTGTGGTTATTAGAAAACCCTAAACCAATGGTGACTTAATGACCAAGACACAAAAGCTTTCTCTCTCACATTACAGAAATCCAGAGAAGGGCCATCCATGTGGTAGTTTGGGAGTTAATAGAGACCCAGACTGTTATCTTCTTGTTAGAGCATCTTTGTGCATGGCTCCCTCATAGTCCAAAGTAGCTGCTGGAGCACCAGCCATCACGTCCTCATTGAAGGCAGAAGGTAGTAAAGACAGACAGGTAACAACAGTTGGGCTTCTTTCAGCACCTTTTGAACAGTCTGCCCAGAAGGAGGCTTCTTATCTTTCTTTGCCTACATTTCTTTTGCCAGATCTTATCCCTGTGGCCATAGCTAGCTGCAAGGGAGGCTGGGAAACGTAGTCTTTTTATTCTGGGCCACAGTGTGCCAGCCAAAAATCAGAGTTATATTTTTAAGTGAAAGGGGAGAACAGACAGACGTTGGAGTAGGTAACTAACAGCTTCTGCCCTAGACTCATGCCATAATCCTGCTAAGATTTGTCATTTATTTGGCATTTGCCATGTATCATGTGCTTTTTTATGTGGCATCTCATTTAATCCTACATGCTTTGCAAGACAGATGATAATATTATCCCTATTTTGCAGATGAAGAAAGGAAGGCTCTCAAAGATTAAGCCACCGGGTCGAGTTACAGTCACCAGTGGTGTTCATTTGAGAGCTGCTGCAAAGCTGGGGCTGCTTCTTGCCTCGGTTGCTCTCAGAGAGCTGACCTTTTCCTTCTGAGCCCATAGGGTATTTGCCAGCCCGCCCTTTCTAAGCCTGCCCCTTCTGCCCAGCTCCCTTCCATTGCTACCTGTACCCCCGTTGATATGGGGTGTGCCCTGAGTGACTAAGATTAGTTTCCTAGCACTGCTGTAAAAATTACCACAGGTTTAACTGCTGAAAGCAGCACACGTTTATTCTCTTCTCGTGCTGGAGGCCAGTGTCACCGGGTCAAAGCTGGTTCCTGGTGGAAGCTGTAGGGAAGAACCCACTTCCTGGCCTTTCCCAGCTCCCGGAAGCCACCTGCTCTCCTGGCCCCCAGACCCTTTCCTTGAACTACCCCAGTTTCTCGCTTCCGAGATCACGTCTCTTACTTCCTCTCCTGGGTCAGATCGCCCTCTGCCTCCCTTTTATAAGCGCTCTTGGGATTGATTACATTTGGGACCCGCCCAGAAAAACCAGGGTCACCTCTGCATCTCTCAAGAACCTCCATGGACCCACATTCCAGGCCCCATTCCAGGTAGCAGGGATGAGGAGGTGGCTGTCTTTGGGGGCTCATAGTCAGCCCACCACAGGGAGCCCCTGGCTACTGTTCTTGCTTTCTTTGTCCCCCACCCAGCTTTTCTTCCAAACACGGAACATAACACCCATCTCACTTGTGTCCCAGGGGTTTTCAGAGAGGCTGGAGGCAGGGTCTGAAGGGCAAGGCAGTGTGTTGGGAGAGTTGTCTAATCAGCTCACCGTGGCCATAGCAACGGGCACAAAAACATTGGAGGGGAAGAGGATTGGGGGAAGGGGATCCTGCCCCAGAGGTGGCCAAGTGACTTACCCTGGGGATTGGTCTGCCAGATGGAGAAGCATAAACAGCAGATACTTTAGTCCCTGCAGCAAAGTGCATAAACCTTCTGGGCTGTGTGTTTCTAGCTAATCTTTCAAATCTCTAGGTGCCTGCTAATCCGTGTGCCCCCTATTGCCTTTCCCTAGGCTAATAGAGGCGTGCCCCTGGCCAAATACAAATGCTACACCTAGAAGAATTTGACGGGGGCAGGGAGGGAGTGTTAGGCTCTGCTTAGGCCAGTTCTGTCCTAACCTCTTTTTCCTTCACTCTGCTGAGGCCCTTGTCTTCACCCCCGCCCCCTGCCCCTCCTTGGCTGGGTCTGCCATGCTGGGATGAGTCTGGGGTGTTGTATGTTTTGCTTTTTATTTTATTTTGCAATTGCCTCCCAACATTCCCCTGTGTGTTTCATGTCCTACTGCCAAGTGCATGCAGTTGCCGGGCAACAAGAAGGAAGTCCTTGTGTGATTCACCCGCAGGGTGGGGGGTGGGGGGGGTGCCAGTTCATTCGCTAGCTGTGTGCGTCCCCTGGGGAAAGGCTTCTCCCGGCCCTGTCTGAGCCAGTGCAGAGGGCTGTGGTTCAGGGAGGGGAAGAGAAGCCAGAGAAAGTTTAGGAGAACTTTGGGGGTGTTTGGGGTGTTTTCGGGTCCAGCAGGCCCAGGCACCACCTGGGCAAGACCCAGACGAAGACTTCTGATTTCCCTCTTGGCCACCAATCAGAGAGCCACCCGGGGTGCCAAAGTGCCTCTGGGGAGACATGCTGGCTGGTTTTGGGGGTGGGTGATGCTAACTTTCAGACTTGCTCCCCTTTTGAAGTTCTCCTGCAGGGGACTGACTGTCGTGAGCTGTCTCCCCACGCGGTCCCCCCCGGGGCCTCGTTGTGACACCCTCGCCTCTCTGACAAGTAGCACCCGCCTGTCTGGGTGTCGTGGCGGCCGCACGCGTCCCAGCCAGGGGTTAGCAAAGCCACAGGGAGAAGAGCAGCCTGCACCAGAAACCCTCAGTGCCTTTCCTTCCCATAGCGCTGTCCTTCTGGCGTACTGCTGGGTCAGTGCGACCCCCCTGCGCGGCCCTGGGGGCCGGGTTTGCCCGTCCGGTTTGCGCCTGCATCCGCAGCATCTAACCCAGTGAGGTACCGGTGGCCGCACAGGTTTGCAGCTGATCCTGCCTCGTGGGCTGACTGTCATCACTGGCATTAGAGACCCAGAGGCAACCTCGCTCGTGGAGCCCGGCTTACGTGCACCTGTGCCGAGGCCCCTTGCCCGCAGTGCTGGGCCTCGGCAGTTTTAAAGTGAGGGCATCCCCTGAAGACATTTGTCAGTCGGAAACGGGGGTTACGCCAGGATGGTGGGAAGTGAGGGCAGAAGGACGCATCCAGGTCCGTCTTCATCTGCTTGTCATCAGCGTTAGGGAAAGAGAGGTGTGTGAAGCCGTGGAGTCCGGTTCCTCTGAGGGATCCTGATCCACTCTGATCCACTCTGATCCACTCTGGGGAGTGGGGACGCGTGCCAGCAGCGAGAAGAGCCACCCGATGCAGGCATCAGGACTGGAGGCCAGACTCTGTTCGTCCCATACCGAGGACATTGCCTCAGTTTCCCCCTCTGCGAAGTGGGTGATGTGACACCTCCGTGGCGCCTGCCCCCACATCTCACAGTCCTAACAGTGCCATGCTGAAAAGCAGAAATTGTCACTTCCTCTGGGCTGGCTCTCTTCGGCGCTATTTTGGAAAAATTTGTGCGAAGGGCTCCTGGCGATGGTTTGGTACACAGGGAGCCTTGAGATGTACCAAGAGGCCTTTTTTTTTTTTTTTTGGTCCTGTGTGTGCTTTTCAGTAGCTAGGACATTATGGACCCCAGACGATACAGTCGGTGACGGTCATCGTGGAGAGATAGACACCTGTCGGACGAGCAGGAGCCAGACTCTCACTCTTCTGTTGTTTTTCAATCCACAGGCCTGGAGAGCAGAACGTGGCAGAGTGCCCCTTCTCACTCCCACCCTCCACCAGGGCACTTTGGGGAGCCGACATCTGCCCCCAGAGCCCCCACCTGAAGCCCCTGGCTAAGACGGGACCACCTCTTAAGAGGCAGAAAAGCTCTGGATCTGATCAGGAGCTCTTATTTTGGAGAATAAAGAAGGTTCTGGATTTGAGAAGACTGTTGAAGGAGAAAGCCAAGGCCCTTGCCCTGAGGGATGGTCCATTTTTCGAGGGGCGTGGGCTGGATGGAGACACATCACTGGGGTGACCCGCAGGCAGCGAAGACGTCTGTCCCTTGGACCTTGCTGCCCCTTGTGGTGGAAGACGTTTCCTCTGCGGCTGCCCACTCTGAAGGCTCCCCCGTCCACCCGCCCCTTGCCCCGGAAGCCGGGGGCTCTCTCCCACACCCTGTTCGTGCACCCCACCTCCCCATCGTCTGCTCCGCCTTTGGACCCGGCCGTCCTTGTTTGCTCCATTATCTTCCAGCCGGATACAGAGTGAATAGTTAACTACACTCAGGCCAAACGGGCTCTTGGTTTCTGTTCCTGCCCCTTGTACAGAAGTGTGTGTGTGTGTGTGTGTGTGTGTGTGTGTGTGCACGTGTGTGCGCGTGTGACTATGCTGGCAGCTTGGGAAGAGCAGTCCTCGTTTACGTGGGGTCTCCAGATGGGTGGGTATCGGTGCAGAAGCTCTCCAGGCCGACAGAGACCCCGGCGGGGGCTCCGGCAGGGGAGCTGTGTCGTGAAGGCTGGGGTCCTCCACGCCGCACCGTCTCATTTGGGATCACACCGGGTGTACGTCTGGAGGGGCACAGGACGAACACCGTTCATTTGTCATCCCCGCTGTCCGCTGAGGACACGGATGCCCAGTCAGCCGTGAAGGCCGTCTCCTCTCGGGGAGCAGTTGGGGTCCACACCAGAACCCCGGCTTCTTTGTCGACTGTTCAACTACCAGCCTTGGTGGCCTTTATTGAGGACCCTCATCCTCCAGTGTGTGCTGATGACACACACACACACACACGACAGCAGATGAAGCCCCTTGAGACGAGAGTCCTGTTTGTTTCATTCACTCTGTAGCTGCCACACACCTGGCCGAAAACCTGTCCCAGGTAACAATCACGATGCAACCCAGAGATGTTTGTGTCTTCAATTTCCAGAGCGGCTAGATGACGTGCCTTTGTAAAAAGAATTAAATGTCTATGCGTATATTTTTCCCCCTGCGTTGTAGATGGTGTTTGTGTGACCGCTGAGTGAGTGACTTCGGTGGCTTCTCCGTGGAGCGGGGGGCACCTGATTTGTCACGAAGTGAGCGAGGGGAGCCTCTGGAGGAGGTTTCGTGCTGCAGGGACGCGAGGTTGTTTGTGGGCTGTCATTTTTCTTCCTTGATGCGCAGACAGACTTGTCGTATCAGATTCCTTTGGGTTTCGAGAAACGGAGACCCCCCTTATGTTCCCTCCATAGAGGCTGGGTTATTTCATGGAACTAACACAGACAGGACCCGCTCTACCCAGCGGCTGTCCAGCGAGGCCTTTCCGTGCAGCCCGAGTCCGTCGAGATGCCCAGCTGCAATTGAGGGTTTCCACGGAGAGTAGGACTGTCACACCGAGGTCATCGCGATCTTCTGCTTAGTGGCAGGGTCCCCTGCTTCCGATTCCAGACTTCTGCCGTGGCGATGAGCTTGGGGTGACTGAAGTTCGCCTAGCACCGGGGGGATTCCCAGGCTGCAGGACTTCCGGTGCTGGACCTGGGACCATCCTGGACAAACTGGAACTCTGGGAGCCTCGATAACCCGGACTCTGCTTCTGCTTCACTGCCTGTAACTGGCTGGTGCTCCTGGTTGGTTTAGCCAGTTGCCATCCAGAACCCGTTTGTCTGGTCACACCAATGGCCCCTGAGCAGCCTCTAGATGGACGCCATTGGATCAGTCACCAGTCGACAAAATCAGTTGTTTCCAGGGTGACAAGGTTGCATAATGCTGAATAAAAACCTGAGGATAAAGAACCAGCTGAGACCACTTTTTTTTTTCAGAAGATCGCTGTGGACAGGCATTCAAATGTCAGGGGTCCCTCTCCAAGACAATCCTACTTAAGAAAGTGTAGGTAGCTAACTTTCCTTATTAAAACAAAACAGTTCGTTAAGAAAAACAAACGTAGCCACTGGGAACAGTAGAACGTAGACTCTGGTGTATGTGTGTGTGTGAGAGACAGAGAGAGAGAGAGAGAAAGAGAGAGGGAGAGAGAGAGAGAGAGAGAGACATGTGTGTACTGGGTAGAATAATGAGCCAGGAAGAAAATTAGAGAGACTAAGAGCTGAAATCTTAGCGATCATGTTGTCTAGAGAGCAAAGGAGTTGGCTCGAAGGACTTTCTGAAATTCCTTTGAACTACAGGATCCTTTAAAACATCAAGGGCATGTCAGCTGAGCCTAAGTGTGTACCTTCTCGCTAACGCCTCCCAGATAACCTTGGAGTTCAACTCAGATGCTGTCGAACGGGACCTCCCGGCTCGCTCTGCCCTCTGCAGACACTGACCTGACCCAGGAGAAAGGAGCAGACAGCGACGGTGGCCGTGGGGGTGGGGGTGGAGGAGAGCAAGGTGGTGCCAGCCCAATTTTCTGTGCTCAGGACAAGTAAGAACAATCTGAAGGCAAATTACAGGTTCTTTTCAGGTTCGGCAAAGCCAGGCTTTCGGGATTCCTGCCATGCTAACGTCGTCTCTGCTTGCCAGGGGATCAAGCCCCCATCTCTTCTGCTGAAAGACGGCTGTGTCTGCACAGCTCAAACGCGAGCCTTCGGCTGATCCCCCTCATCTCGTGTGGCCACAGAGAGGTCGCTGCATGCTCGGGTAGAGATGAGCGTGCGAACGTCTAGAAACCATTCTCTTTACCTGTGTAAGGGTTGAGACACCTTCTCGCCCCCGCCCCAGTGCACCTGGATCTTTGCCCCTGTTCTGACTCTCACTGTTTCACTGCCATTGAAGGAATGAACATTTCTCTTTTTAAAAAGATGAACTCTTTTTAGATATTTCCTTCATTTATGGTTTGCATATGGTTCCAGAAGTTCACAGTGTGCCAAAAGTAACAATCTATTTCTCTCCCCACCCCCTTGTCTCTCTCTCTCTCTCTCTCTCTCTCTCTCTCTCTCTCTCTCTCTCTCTCTCTCTCTCATCTTCTCATCCATATTGAATCCCAGAATCCCAGATGAAGTTGTCTAAAGCATCACTCTTACCTGGATCTACCTCTGACGCAGGAATCCCCTTCCCGACATCAGCCTTTCTGGCAGAATGGGAGAGGACCGTGAGAGGAGGCTGAATGATATTCAGCCCAATGGGGAAGCTGTAGAATTTCGAAGGGCAATCTCTGTGTCCGTGGCTGCCAAGTGGCCATGAATGTCAACTTCGTAATGAGATTTTTGAGCAAATGCATTTAGCTCTCTCCCCAGCATTATCAGTCTCTTATTTTGGGATCTAGGTAGGATGTCTTATGCTGGAAAAAAAGCACAGTGGGAGGAGACAAGGAGACCTGAGTTTTTGGGTCAGAAAGTCCTTTGTCTTAGTTCCTTCCATGTAAAATGAAGGACCCAGGACACAGATCCCCAAAGCTCTTCGAGCTCTGACATGCACCATGCTATCGTATTTGATAGAGCTCATGACCTACAGATTTGCTTTTTTTTTTATTTCCTGTAAGAATATTATATTAGCCATTGTGCAAGGCACAACGTAACTGTATTTCATCCACGTGAGCTGTGATCTTGCTTTAATTTCACTATGAGCATCACGTAGCCCCAAAGTAGTGCCCTCCTGCCCCAAGACTCCGTTCAAGGTTCCCTCTGAGATTTCTCCATGGCCTTGACACTTGACCCATGGGGAGACTATTCTTTCTTTCCCATGGTCCTGGCAACCTGTGTGTTGACAGAAAGATAGGAGGTTCTAATGGTGAAGTAAGTCCCTTTGCTCAGGAGGATGTGATTTAAAGGTGATCATGTGATCGTATGATCATATGATTTAAAGGAATGGCCACTGACCTTGACCTGACAAGACTCTTTCGTGCCAGGCTACTGGAAAGCAGAGCTGGTTCCCCCTACTTCTGCTTTGGAGACAGAGGAACCAGAGGGAGCCCATCTCTATCCGAGTCTGGAAAAGAGGCCTGAACTTGGGGCCGGGGTAGGACGCCTGAAGCCTGCACTCTAGTCCTGCCTTAGCTTCAGTTTGTTCCAAGGTCATGTGGAAGTCACTCAAGCGTTTCCTTATGGTCTCCGTTCTCTCCTCTATAAAATGGGAGAGGAATGGGGTGTGGTTGGTCTCGAGGATCCTTTAAGGTCCCTCCTGTGTGTCAAGTTCTGAGCCTCGCCTGGCACAGGTGCCGTCTGCTCGTTCTTCAGCAAGCGGCTCTTTCTCCCTCTGCCTTCGTCCGTCCACACGAGCCCCAAACCGGGGCGTCCCGGGAAGTCCATTACCGAAGGATACTTCAAAGCATGTTTGCACTCGTCAGTTGCGCCGAACATGAGTTTGTTAAGGGAGAATGCAAACAGACATCCAGACTGATGACGGGCGGGCAGAGCGGCTGCTGTTTGCCCAGGGTGACTGGGAGGGGGCAAGAAAAAAAAAAACCTGCCTGCAGTTTTGACCAATAAATAAAAACGGGGAGCTCCGCGTGGCTAAAACTCCAGGGGATTTATTAGTTTGCTCAGTGAAAGGCAAATATTAAGTCTGGAGTTGACCCGTCCTGGGACCTGCCTTTTGGCTTTTGAGTGCGATCCGGTGCCGATCACCTTGGACTCCAGGTTATCGAGTTCTGCCGAAGAGATATTGTTTTTTTTTCCCTCTCAATGTTTTCCTGTTTCCTCCTTCTCTTCCTCCTTTGCTTTGCCCCCTCCCACCTTTTGTGGTAGCTCAGATCTGGGGTTTGGAGACAGAAAGCAGAGCAGAGCAGAAGTCGCTGTTCTATTTATAAAGCCGCCTATATTCAGGGTTCCGGCTGGCTTGGAACCCTGTCACGCCCATGGTTTGGTATGGCAGGGTCCCCTCTGTCCCCTGCCCTACACTCTTTTTAAAATTATTTTCCAGTTAACATTTTACAATATTATATTAGTTTCAGGTATGCAACATCACGATTGGAATGATTAAGTCCTCAATACGCCTAGTACCCACCTGGCACCCTATAGAGTTATGATGATGTGATTCTCTGTGTTCCCTGTCCTGGACCTTATATTCCGTGACTATTTTTATATTTTTATATTTTTCCCCCTTTTCCCCCATCCCTCCAACCCCCTGCCCATCTGGCAGCCATTAATTTGTTTTCTGTATTTATGAGTTTGTTTCTGTTTTGTTTATTCATGTTGGTTTGTTTTTTTAGATTCCACATGTAAGGGAAATCATATGGCACTTGTCTTTCTGTCTGACTTATTTCACTGAGCACGATACCCTCTAGGTCCACCCATGTTGTTGCAGATGATGAGATTTCATTTTTCTTTTTTTATGGCTGAGTAATATTCCATCGTGCACATAACACCACCTCTTCGTTATCCATTCGTCTATCGATCACCGTCCTAAACTCTTAAAGACTTAGCTTCCAGGTTGTTGGACAAAGGTCGTGCCTCTCATTAAACTTAAAATGTGCATCATCGCGGGCATCGAAAAACGCTCTAGATCTCCCTTTTCTAAGCTGTGACTTTTCCTTCATATGTGACTCTTCCTACCTCACGGTGGCGGATGACTGCAGCTTGATGGGTTGAGAGAGGAGCTGCTGAAGATAGAGCCATGAGTGCTAACTGTGGTGTGACCAGGGCCTGTCACTCTCCATGGACTGAACTGTCTGGACCCCGGTTACGCAGTCTATGCAATCTGCAGTGAAACTTAACTAGAGGGGACATTCTTTGTCCTTGGCCTTAAACGTCCTCGGTGCAAGCCGGTCTGCTCTCAAGCACTCTACAGTTCTTGGGTACTCGCGTCTGGTGGGTGGTGTTCGCTGATGTCCGCCCACTCTGGGGTACCTACACCAGGGACATCGCTCCACGTCAGACCCTCAGTGACCTTGTCTGGGCCACCATGCTAACAACTGTCCATGGAGGGTACATCTTACTAGCTTACCTTAGATATAATGGTTCTCAGCTACAACTCATGTTAAGCCAAGAGTTGGGAATATTCTGGAATTGCTTATTGAAGCGAGTTCCTTTCACACTCCAATGGTGATCTTTGAATGAAACGAGCATGATTTTTTAATCCTCGGGTATGAGTTGATGTTTTTAAAGATCGATGTTGGTTGGGCACCCCGGCGACTGAAATCGTACTAATCTTTCCAGGCTCATTTCAAATGCTCCCTTCTCTAGGAAGCCTTCCTGGATTTCTCCTCCTCTCTCCTCCAGTTGTGACCTCTCCTTCACATAATTATTTACAGCAGCTGGCGTTGGGTAGGTTCTCCACAGGTGTTAATCCCTTCTTCACGGACCATAGTGCTTTTCGTCTGTCATTTACTCTGCTTTATACCGAACTTCTTTAAACCATCTCCTTCTCCACAGCGTGCTTCCCGCACGCTCCTTCTAGTGTCCCTTCTCCCCTCCCCCTTCCTCTCTTTCCTAAGAGCAGAAAGGAGGTCACATCATACTCCTTGAAATGTATCTCTGAAATCCCCAACGATGTTCAAGGTCACGTGGAAGGCACTGGGATGGACATTTCGTTCTTAGGAAACGGAGATGTATAGGGTTCCATCACTTGGACCAAGTCCTCTGTGTGAGAGCGAGATTCAAAACCAAGGTCATGGACAACCTGACGCTGAGAGCTCGTAAGCTGTGGATCGGTGGCTCTTACATGGTAGGTGGATAAGGAAGACGTCGCGTTGACGGTTCCTGTTAGCGACCTGTTCCTGTGTGTACCACCAATCCTGCCCGTCGGTCTGCCCACTCGAATCTCTGAACTGTTTCTCAACAGTGGAGAAACTTTGCTTGCTACTTGAGTGGTTGGTTTCGCAGCAGAATCTCTTATTGAAATACAACGTGCCTTTTTTTTTTTTTTTGACAGTTATTTGAGTTCATTGTTTAAGGTGAGAAAGAGCAACTTGAACTCAAAACTTTACATCAACATTTCTAAAAAAAAATTCACACTGCCCAATAGGGAGAAACACAGAAGAAAAACACAGCACGTAGGAGGTGGGCCCTGCCTTCAGGATCTTACTCATTATAGTCTGGTTAGATGAGGCCAGCACAGGTGACAACACCATCAATTACGTTTGCAGGATGAGCTCGCGGTGCGTAGGACGGGAGAATCTGGGTGGATAGCGCCTGCTCTTCTCCCTAGCGAACATTCACAGCAAGTCCCAGGCAGAGGAGTTGGATGAGGATGGGCAGATCCGTGGGGACAGAAGGCAAAGGGGACAGAGGTACCACTCGAGGACAGGAAGGAAGGCCCCGGGAGAGAGAAGAGTCTGTTCTTGTCTGCCATCTGCTTACTCATGTACATAAGGAGGAAGGAGAATAGAAATGTAGGCAGAAGTTTCCACCTTTTGAGGAAGAGAAGAACTCAAATATCACTTCCTCTCCTCACCTCCTACCCAGAAGCAAAATTAGCGTTGGGACAAAGTGGATGTCACTCGTGGGTGACGGCCACCAGGACCAATTTCACGCAGGTGAGATGACAGCACTTTCAGCCACGGATAATCAGGCAGTTCGGGAAGGAACAGCGTTCGATTTTTTTTTTTTTTTTTTGCAGTGCTTTATAGTTGTAAAGCCCTCTGCAAAGCTGCTCATTAGAACCACCTCATGGCGATGGAGTGACGAGGTGTCGAGACCTCGTTTTTCTAGGTGACGAAACTAAGGCAAATGCGGTTCAGCGACTCGACACGGAGCAGCCCCTGTGGGGTCCCTGTCTCCGTGCAGTGTCACCCTTTCTCTGTGGCCATCTCCAGAGAGACCGAAAATGCAACCACAATGCCAGTCACAGCGGGCTGCTGCAGGAAACACCCCCCACCCCCAAATCTCTCACTGTTTCGCCCGATGCGTTTTCCTCATTTTCACTGGAGTGCCATGTGGGTTGGCAGTGGTGGGGGCAGAAGGCACTTTTTTTTTAATGAAATGTGGGGACTCTGGCTGCTATTGGGTCACCAGTACCTTCCAAGAGAGGCAGGAGGGAGCCGCTGCGAACAACGAGGTCTTCGGCACCGGCTGCCTGGGCCCGAACCGCATCGTGGGGCTCCAGCAGCGGGACCCGGAGGGCGTCACGCAGCCCCGCTCCCCCGTGCCTCGATTTCCCTGTCTCTAGACGGCGTCACAGGTTTACAGGATCAGTGTAGGTACAGCAGTGAGAGCAGTGCCAGGAACACGGCGCTCGGTGAATGGGGGGGGGGGGTCGGTCTCAGCTCTGGACTCCGAAGGGGGAGCCACCTGAGCCTGTCCGCCGTGACGCTTATTAGCTCAGGTGATTTCTGCACCCAGGTGGGGTCACGTGTGAACCCTGCCGTTTCGTCCGTGTCCTCCCGACAGGACACGACGTCACCGCTTCTCTCTGGCTGTGCTCGAGCTCTTGGAGTCGTTCGGTTTGGCATTTATGATAGAACTGAGCTGCCGGCCGCAGCCTCTGCGCAGAGGCCGATGGCACCCGGATTCTCGCTCGCAGACGCCGATTCCCTTCCTGGACATTCTCCGCAGGGCAGTCCCCTCATCCGACTCTAGCACGCGTCAGGCTTCTCCTCCCAGAGGCCGAGCCCTCTCCGGAATCGGTCCGTGGCCTCCACGGACCACGGAGAGACCCTAACGAAGTTACGCGGTCAGACACGCACCCTGGGCCTTGACGCCCCTTCTGTCACCTCCCCTCCGGGGGCAGAGAGAAGGGTTCGTTTCCCAGCCTACGGGGCAGCCCACGAGCCTGAAGGCCTCCCTCCCCGTTTCCACACCGAGATTTCAAATCACACCCCTCGTCTTCACGGTAGACCAGCGAGCTCCCCTCTCAGACCTCCCCCGACCCCCAGCCGGGCGAGGGCTCCTGAGACCGTGGGCCCTTAGTGGCCCCGCGTCCTGGCACTGGCTCGGTCTGTTCCATCGCTGGCTCTCCTCTGGCACCGCTTGAGAATGGAAAGGCTGCTGTGTTTACAGGACTGGGGCCAGCACGGCATTGAAAACGAAGGAACCGATACAACGTCGTAAACAAATCTCCCTTCCTGTCTCGAGTGCCCCTTTCTCCCCTGTTCTCCCAACACGGACCATTTTTCTCGTGTGTGTTTGGATAAACTTTCTTCTCGTGCGATCACCATTCCCAGGGCGAGGGTGCCTGTTTCCGCCGGCTCTTTATTTTGATTTTGACCATTCCTCTCCCTCTTGAGCCTCGCACACCGAACAGTCAAGAAAATATGCTTCCTAAGGGGGGCGTAAGGAGCGACCCGCTCCTCCTCCCCACTTTCCTTCCCTTTGCTCCCCTTTCTCCTTTCTTCCCTCCACCCCACTTTAGGGCGGGCGGGCGGGCGTGGGCCTGGCGGGCAGCTGAGCTCCAGGGCAGCTGGTAGCATTGTTGAAGTGAGAAGGAGGGAGGGAGGAAGGGGAAAAAGAGGAGAGAAACTGTTGCAAATGAAAGCTACCCCCCAGGCACACAGGGGCGGTGTGTGGGTGAGTCCTTGTCTGCGGACATGAACCCCACCTGTGATTTTCTGCGTGGGTGCAACGCCTTCCATCTCGGTTTCCTGACCCCAGCAGGTAGCTCATTGTAAAACAGTTCATCCAGAGGGGAAAAGAAAAAAAATACCTTGTTTCAGCATTTTAATTTTTTTTTTTTTTTTGAAACCAGACTTGTGAGAAAGGGGATAGAAGGGAATAGGCTTTTGTTTTTTTTTCCTCCTAGCTCTGAAATACACGAGACTGCAGAATAAAAGCGAATCATCCCATAGGGCGGTTATTCTTGTCCATCAGTGCGTGGTGATGTTAAGGACCCCTCGTTGCATCTTCTGAGCCATCCCCTCCGTCCTCATCCCCGCTCTGCCCTCTCTCCTTCCGTGTGGGAGTAGAGAAGGCCGGCCCTGCCCAGGCTGACACCCATAGGTGCTGGCTGTCTTCACTTTCTATTTCAGTTTATTTCACTTTCTAAATTCCTCCTCGCCTTTGCCCGGTCGGATGAAGTAATATTCAGAAAGGCCATGAAGCGCGGAGTGACACTGACTCACGGCTAAGTCATAGAATTCATCGGACTTCGGATTCCTTAAGGTTGAAGGAAGTGGCTCGGGGGGCGGGGGCGGGAGCGGGGCTGGAGGGCGGGGTGTGCCACACCATGGCAACGTCCCCGTGAGCCCCCAAAGCCTGCCAGTGTCCTTCTTGACTGCCACTCCTGCTCCCTTCTTCCAAGGATGTGCTAATGCTGTAAGGAAGCCACCTGACCTGGGCGTGGCCCCCCTGGGTCACAGGTTGCTGAGCTGGTGAGGGAGAAAGCCCGATGCTTTCCACCCGTGCGGGGTGTGAGCCCTCTCACGCCCCGGCTTCTGAGGGCCGAGGGGTGTTTATTCATGAGGGTGTGAGGACCTCATGAATGGATCCTGCTGATGCTGGAATGATTGATTCTTGCCGTGCGTATTAGTGAGTGAAATGCACAGGGCCGTGTACCCTGCCCGGATCCCCAAAACGTGCTGCCTGGCGGGTGTGAGCTTTGGGTAGACGTTTCCAGAATCAAAGAGGAAGAATGTCTAAAGGTCCGCCCTCAGTCCGGTGTACAAGCCCCGCTGAGAGCAACAAGAGACTCTAACTTAGTAAAAAAAAAAAAAAAATTGATATTCGATAGTCTCATGAGGTGCGGTCCTTGTTCCCAAACCTGGGTTTTGGGGACGAACAAGGGTTTCGAGGCTCAGGTGGGCCCGTTAAGCCACCAGCCTCACTCAGCAGGTGAGCAGTGACGGGAGCTGGCCTCTGGCCCCCACCCGGACTAGCATTCCCCAGGTGCCTCCAAGGATAAATATGGAGAGAAGAGGCCAGAGAAGGCATGTGGGAGGGAGGAGGGATCCAGCCCAGGCAAAATGCTGCAGAAGCGAAATAAATCCCTTTGTGGCCGCTTCGGGCCCGCCGTCAGGGTTGGCAGCTCTGAGTGAGAGGCGCTGGGCCGGCCCGGCCCTCCGTGGGGCCTTCATCCCGGCGTCCGCCACATCCCCAGTTCTGCTCTACTTAGAACATTTTCTTTTTGGTTTTTGTTTTTGTTTGTTCTTTTGGTAGCAAAGCAGATGGCTGAGGAGAAAAGCTCCAGGCCAGCAGGGGAGATGACTCTGTGGTGACTTTTAGAATTGGGGGGTGGGGGTGGGGTGGAGAGAAAGGCAGGGACTTTGGACAAGATGACTACTAGCCCGATAGCCTTCTCCTCGCCTCTCTCCATCTCTCTTCTGCCCCTCACCTTCCCCTGTCCCCGCAGCTGGTCTGCGTGTCTGGAGCTCACGGAGACAACAAGGTCGAAGCATCCAAAACTGGTTTTCACTGGTGCGAGGTGAGAGTTTAATTCCGTGAGACCGCGAGACAGAGAACCCCATGGCAGTAAATCCCTCCCCTTGTGGTGAGGGGGACGCATGGCCCCGAGGACTCAGGCTGCCCGGGTGCCAAACGGCGGCGTGCCATTCGATTCTCTTCTGGAAAGGCGGGCGACCCGGACTGAGGGTGGCTCCCGGAGACATCACCGTGGTGCAGACGGCACCTGAGATGGTTGATGCTTCGCTGATGGGACTGGGGTCCCCCTCCCTGCCCCCGTCAAAGGGACAGCCATGTTAAATATGGATTAGGTCACTGCAGACTTTGTAGGCCAAAGGCGACGTGGGCGGCCAAGGGATTTCTGAGAACAGAACTGATTTTTGAGAGCCGTGGGAGCTCAGGGCTCTGTACCCGCTTGCTAACAGGCATCATTCTCGTGGCCTTTCCAACAGACAGGGGCGCTCGGTTGTGTTGGTCTGGACGCCAGTGGGTGGCTCCCTGCTGCGGTCCTGGTAGCGCACGGCCATTGGCTACCACCAGATGGTCGGATGCATGAGATGCTACCTCCCTTTCCAGCTGGCCACCTGTGTGGCCCTTCTAAGCCTCTACGGTGACTTTCAAACTCAGCCATGTCCGTGATTCCAAACCAATGGTGGTGCTCCGCTCGAGGTCACTTGGCCCTCTACCCTCACCCCGGGCACTGTTTGCCATGTCTGGAGACATTTTTGGTTGTCCCAGCCTAGGGGGAAGGTTCTCTTGGCATCTAGAGACGAAGGATGCTGCTCAAAATCCTGCAATGCACAGGACAGGCCCCACTCCAAAGTACCGACTGTCCAGCCCCAAACGTCCATAGTTCCAAGGCTGAGAAACCGCCTTAAGCGTCGGCTGCAGAGTTAAACCAAGCACTAACCCCCATCATCCCCCTTCCCCCCACCCTGGCCCTGTCCCCAGCACATTATTTACCAAAGAGAGAAAAAAAAAATCTGTTTTTATTTTTTACAAGTGCGTTTCCCCCTGTACCTTATCAAGAACCACCGAGTTCAGCACACCCTTGATGAGTCCCTTCCATTAATAGTGTTTATTTTGGGGTTTGTGTTTATTTTTGAAACGTGCTCTCCTCTCCCCCTCCTCCCCACTTATGCACCAGTGGTAGGCGGCCAGCTTTCTGGCACAATCTCGTTCACACTTTTCCTGGGCAATCCATAAACGCACCGAGCCAACTTCTGAGGTGGCTTTCTTCACCCCCTCCCTCCGACAGGGGGTGGGGCTGCAGCCACCCAAAGTTCTTTCACAGTGGCCATTGTCGTTTGCCCTTTCATTTCTCAGATACGCTTGAAAATCCTTACTGGTGATTCCACTGACCGACCGACCAACCAGCGACAAAGCCGAGACTTTATTCCTAGCTGTCCACATTCCATAAAACCGAGGATTCTGGGTGGTTTTCTCGATTGAGTCAGAGGGGAGATTTTTGACGTGTGGGTCCCTCCTGTTCCTCCCCCCTTTCCCCCGCCACCCCCGCCGCAGGCCAGTCTCCGGGCTATATTTAAGTGTTTCTGAGTCACAGAGGACTGATCCCCATTCCTCCCGCTTACCCACCCATCCGCCCTCCCCAAAAAGCATTTAGCACTGCCTCCTCACTCAGAGGGACTTACAGGCTTATATGGCTGAGTAACCCGGAGCTCAGAGGAAATCTCTGGAAGCTTTGGGAGGTCTTCCTCTTTGATCGAGCAGCACCCACCGTCCCCTCCTGCTTTCCCCCAAGTCCCAGCAGCTACAACACCCCCCAGGAGGCCACCTACAGAACCCCCCTCGCCATTCTGCTGGGTCTCATTGCTAGTCTCATTCATAAGCACTGGCCCAAGGATGCTTCCAGACAGGCGAGCCATTAGGAGGCCCAGAGCATCCTTCCCCTCCTCCCATAGGCCTTCCTGGGACATTTATTTGAATACCACCAGAGAGTGGGGTACCTCGGGCTATTTATTTATTTAAACATGGGTGGTTCCGGCCGAGGAGGGTGTCGGGTTTCAAGGTTGGAGGACCAATGCAAACAGAGAGTGGGTGGTCTGGAGGAGAAGTGGGCAAGGGTGGGCGTGAGAGAACCCATCCCCGCTTTCTGTTTGTAGGTGGGAATGCTGGAGGGAGTGTGACCTGAGTTGTGACCCTGTTATCTGTCTGCAAGACGGAGTGACTAGGGGTGTGTGTGTTCAGACTCAGGCGGCCTCAGCCACTTCCCAGTTGGTTGAAAAGAGTGTTTGGAAATCATTAGGCAATTGTTTCTGGACAATACTCTTATTAATTTATCTCGAGGGCCTTGGTGAGTCTCTGAGTGCCTGGGGGAGGAGCGGAAGGGTACAAGCCGGACTCCTTCTAACTTCAGCCCCACCTCAATCCTTCTGGAAAATTCCTAAAAAGCTGGGCGCCATAGTGGAATGGCGAGCCTCTTTCCTAAAAGAGCTTGCGTTGATGACCAGGATGAATGGTCGTGCCTTGTGTCCTCAGAAAGGGCCAGCCTCCTTTCTGAGTTAAACTAGCCAGAAAAATATGTTTAATTCGTTTTGGGATCCCATCAGCTCTGACAGAGCTTGGAGTTCTGTATTTGGCAGGTGAACTGTCAGTAGAAAAACCAAGATGGAGGGCAAAACACCACAGGAGGTTGTGGGGAGTGGCAGCCTCCACTTAATAACATCTTTACATCCAAGAGAGACGGCAGCGATGGCAGTGGGTGACCATCGTCTCATGGCCTGGCCAGGGAAAGAGGAGACGATTCACGAGCAACGTGGGCTTAGGTCAAACGCTGGAAACCATCTCCTCAGACCGAAAGTTACAGCACTGAGGGAGGCTGTTAGCAGCACTTTAAAAAAAAAAAATCGGAGGGAGAGAGAGGAATGCTTTTTGCCAAGTCCTGAGTACTTTGCCTCTGGACAGAGAGGCTGACGTTAGATGGATAGATCCTAATGGCCCAGACAGAGGAGGGTCCTGGGTCCACAGCACAGGAATTAAAACTCGAGGGTGAGCATCCTGAAGTATTTGGGGATGCAGGATGCTGATGCCTGCATCTTACATGCGTTTAAAAAATGAGATGGGTCGATGCACAGATGAACACATAGATCTGTGGCCGAAGCAAACGTGTGGGAATCTTAACTACCAGAGACTCTAGGGGATGGGTATGTGGGCACATTTCTGTATGTTTGTTTGGAAATTTGGGTACACATAAACGTTTGGTACCAAGCACCAATCCCTGGCCGCCTAGGGTGATTTTGATTCCGTGAGTGGGTGATGAAGCCTAGGATGTTTTTAAGCTTTCTGGAGGAATTCTGATAACGAGCCACGTTTTGGTTAGGTGTCTGTGGAATAGACTGGTTACCCCGCCCCCCCCCCCAAACTTGAATAGACACAGGAACCCCCTGGAAATTCCATCAGAATGCAGAGTCGGACCCAGCAGGTCTGGGGGTGGGGCGGAGAGTCTGCATCTCTCAGCAGCCAGGTGATGCTGAGGCCGCTGGTGCCTGGACCACTCCTGGACCACTTCCCGTCCGTCGGCGTGGTCCAGTAGGTCTCCAGCTGGACTTCGCCCTGGGAATCATCTGGGACCTTTAAAATAAACGGATGCCTGGGAGTCTCACCCCAGAGATTCTGTTTTAACCGACGAAGAGATCGAAAAACCCCTCAAAAAAATTAAAAATAAAAACTCAGATGATCCTAACGGGCAACCACTGATGGAACGTCGTGAAGCGGATCCATGGAGTATTAAGTTTTAGGAAACGAATTTTTGCACAGAGAGACACTACAGAGACTCATCACTCAGGGGCTTTTTCGACAAAGATGAAAGGCTCAAGGCCACACACCTTGATTCTACTTACTGCCCCTCATAATGAGAATGATAAACAGCCAGCAATTATTGAGTGTCAGGCGCTTTTCCTTAGTTCGTCTTATCACTGGTAACTCCGTGAGGCAGGTGTTATCCCCCTTAAAGATGTGGACATTGAGCTTGATTGCGTTAAGTGACGGGCCCAAGGTGACAGAGCTTGGACAGAGATAGGAACAGCCCATACTCTTTGATCATCATATTATTCTGTTGTCTTCATGATCTACCCCAAAGCTTGGGGGAACTGCAGCCCGTGGTCCAGCTCTGGCCGGCTGCCTGTTTTCACACGTACGGTCTGACTGGAACGCAGCCGTGCCCGCTCACCTGTGTGCTGTCTTTCATGCCCAAGGGGCACGGTGAAGCAGGTGCGACAGAGACCCTACGGCCTGCAGAGCGGAGAATATTTACTATCCGGCCCTTTAGAGAAAAAGCTGGCCGACCTTCGTTGGATTGGCGAGGCAGCCAGCACAGAGGCAGGACGCAATCCTTGGCTGTGATCAGAAGGAGCAGCCCATGGAGGATGAACTTGAACCCGTGATCACTGTAGCTCTGGTTTCTGCTCAGCCCTTTTCCCTCAGTCTCGTGGCCTGTGTTTCACTCCGATTTGCTAACTTCCTCTGAACATACTTTACTTTGATGCCAAAATTTCGGATCTGTTTTCTCGGGAGCAGGAGGTCTTGATCCCGAAGCCAGGGCAGGGCCACCGCACGGCTCTCTGTGGAATGGGCTGAGGGTGGCCAGCTGCCGGCCACCCTAGGCTCCGACACGGTGGGAGGCCCGTGTGGAAAAGCTATCGCTGGGGGGGGGGAGGGTGTCAGCAGCAAGAGGCTTGGGTCCCATCCCATCAGCCATCCCGGGAGAAACCCTATCAAGGGGTCAGGAGGGAAGGGAGGGGGAGGAAATGCCAATCAATTCTTCAAAGCCCCACCCTCCTGTGGCTTCCAGCAGGTTGAGCTGGGTCTGAACATCCTTGACCCACCCCCAGGGGCCGAGGGCAGGGCCGGCAGGGGAAGTGCATTTGGTAATGATTCTAGATTTCCTGTTTGGTTCTTGTCCAGGGAGCCTTGGAATCCGCTCACTCCTATGATGTGTGTGCATAGTACAACCCTCCCCTTCGCCCAGATTTTTTTTTTTTTCCCTCTTTGCTACTTTTCCTCTTCTAGGGCTTGGTTGCATTTCTGTTGTTGTTGTTGTTGTTGTTGTTGTTGTTAAATTGTGTGAGGCAGAGCAATGGTGTAAGTCCTTGCCTCTTTGGGAAAAATGTATGGAAAAGGAAAGGTGAGAGGTTGGCAGGGGTTGGGATCTCCCACCCCACATCCTGGTGTGTTAGCCTGGGAGCCATATAGATTCTGTCCCCACTGGACAGACAGTGGGCAACGCTATAAAGGATCTGTTTAGGTAAACGGACATTTATTTAGTGCTTACTGTGTACATGAGATACAGAAGCACATGCAGAAGTATGATCTTGTCCTCTAAGGGGTCCAAGATGAGAAGGGAAGGGAGTTCAAGGCGGTTTGACAAATGCAGTGGCAGAAATAGGCAGTGATCTGGGTGGGCAGGGGGCGTGTGTGTGTGTGTGTCAGGAATCCTTTAGCTCAGCCTTCTCTTCCAGGCGGGACTTAGTCTCCTAGATGGCCAAGGTGCCTCTCACTGAAGCCAGGCATCACTGCTAACGCCCAGTGCAGCACGGTCTGCTGTTCTGTGGCAGGGTGGGTCACCTCGGGCAGCCTCCCTAGCACGCTATCCTCAGCAGGGATGGCGGGGGGTTGGCATATGGAGAGCGCAGCTGGAATCCTGGGGCCACTTCAACCTCAGAGAGGCCGGGGGTCAAGGGAGGAGGAGCCTGTACTTCCTTCTGGAACATCGTAGAAGCAAGCGATCTGCCTCCTCGTCATTAAATACAGACTTTGATCCCTACCACGGGGAGAACAGCAAGCTCCCCTTTTCAGCACCTTCCAATATCCTCCCCCGCCTTGCTGCGCCTGGCCCCACTGTCACCTCACCTGGAAGGGGACAAGGATGTGTTTGCAGCTGGGCGCTTTCTTCTTCCCGATTTAGATGGAATGAGTGACGCTCATTACACTGACGGGGGCTGTAGCCCACAAGGCTCAGGTTGCACCTGGAGGTTTCGGGTAGAGGGGAGGGCAAGGGGGCAGAGACACAGAGTGCTCCCTGCCACCCCCTTTGCTCAGCTTGGTTTGCGGCTAGAGCTCCAGGTTGGGGTTTGGTGGTGGTGGTGGAACTGTGTGAAGTAGCCCAGGACCCAGGAGGGCAGCTGGGTCTGCCCTGCAGGATTCCAAAGCTTCTGAAAAATCCTTTAACATTACAAGGCCAAGCTGCCTGCATTATCCAGCCAGGCCTCTGGGTTTCGAAGCTGGGGGATGGGGTAGGGAGGGGAGGTGACCCCTTTGCCATCTCCTCCCTTTCTCTCCCATCCCCATCTCATCCATTATTGCCAGAGCTAAGCAGCGAACAGTCTTGGGCAAGATGACCTGCTCTTGGTGTTTTCCATCCGAGTGTGAACTCCCCACCTGAAGATTTTTCAGAGTTGGGAAAACCTGGGCAGTCGATGAACTCTCTGAACTGAGGGGAGGGCAGAAAACTAAACAGAGTGCTCCTGTGACGAAAAGCAAACGCCAGCTCGGAACCCCCATCCGGCTGGGGTGCACCCTGGAGCCTTCTGAAAACCCACCCCCCCCCCGACAGCCCTTCCCCAGACACGAGGCTGGCGGTGGCTCCCGCAAACGCACAGCGCAGCCGACAGACAGGTGTGCTCGGCTTCTCCATGGAGCGCGTGCAGCAAAGCGGCCGCGGAATAATCTTCTAGAAGCGCTGGGGTTTCCCCCTGAGGATGAAAGGACCTCAGGAGCAAATGGATTTCTCGGTCCTTTCTAAGCCATCAACCAACGTAGCTTCTCTGGGTTTTCCGTCCTGAGTCCCATTCCCTCCCATCCTTTTCCCAGGTGGAAGAGTCTTTTTGAAATGTGAACGTGGCTCAGTTTGTTTCTTTGGAACATTCGTACACATATATGCATGCAGTTGTGTGTAGGTGTGCGTGCGCACACACACACACACACACACGCACACGCACACACACACACACATATACTTTTTGTGTACATAGACCTATGAATAAAGAATTAATAATAGCTGGTTCCCCAAGACACACGCTCTGTGCCTGGAAGGGTGACCAGCTCCCCTCGATTTGCTGGGGACCGTCCCGCTTTTAGAGCTGGAAGTCCTGCATCCTTTGAACCCCCTCAGACTTGAGTGAATTAGAAAGCAACCATAGAGCCAGGCATATTTAAAATAATAATAATAATAATAATAATAAAGACAACCCAGATCTTGCAAATACAAACGGGGAAAGCTCCGTTGAAGATCCACAATGATTGACAGAGGTTACCTGGGGCTGGAAATAACCAGCTTCCCAAAGGGAGGGGGAGGCCAGGAGGAAGAGCGGTTTCTGAGATGGCATCGGCCTGGTCGGCGGCTCCAGGCGGGCTCATAGATCTCCGGGCTCTGGATTCTAAGGAAGATCAAAGACTGGATTCTAAGGAGGATCAAGGTCATGTCCAAGGCGGGATTAATGTTCCAGATGGAAGGCCAGCCTCGCTGTGCCTGCAACTCCTCCATCTGGGCTAGTGCTGCGACCGCACCCCCGCCCCCGCCGTCAGTCTATGGGTCCAAGGGAGAATTTGCTGAGAGCTCCCCCCCCCACCCCCCATGCAAGGGAGAGGGGATGCTTCTCCCTCTCACCTTCCAGCCCTGTCCCAGCCCAGCCTCTTCTGCTCCCGCAGAGGTTTGCATGCAGACTCTCCTTGCCTGCTGGCCAGACCCGCTCGCTCGGGGCTGCCGGGCCCTGAGGAGGAGACACGCAGAGAGGTGGAGGGATAATCACTGTTTTCCCTGTCAGGCTCTGTATCTCTGCCAGACTGCGATCCCCACTCTGTAGCGACCCCTAATCCTCTGGCAGTGCCTGGAGCGGTCCCAGGCATAGATTGCCATGCCGCTCGTTATCATGGGCCTGCTTCCAAAACGTCTCCACTCCTGGTCTCTGCGACCCCTCCCTGCACACACACACACACACACACACACACACACACACACACACACACCTGGGCTTCCTGTGCCGGGCCGCCCAGCGAAAAGCACAGGTGGGTCTCACTGCATGGGGTCTCCCGTCGCCTCTGTTGAGCTGATAGAAAACCAGGCCAGGCCCTTCCATCTACGAGGCCGTGAGACGGGCGTCCTCTGGGTGGCAGGGGTAGGGGGTGGGGTTCCTAGTTTAAAAAGAAGGGAATGGCGGGGAATGGGGGTGTGGAGTTGCTGGAGGATGGTGGCCCACAGGCTAAGTGGTTATCGTGCAGGTCAGGGATGCCAGCAGCCGTCCATCTCGGGCAAGTTTCCTGGGCTGCTGTGTCCCATTTGAAGGAGCAAAGCAGAGCAGCTGGGGGAGGGTTCCCCAGCACCCCCGTCCCAGCCCCCAGCTGCCCCCATCCCGTTCCCATCGAAATAATCACAGGGTAGGCCCGCCTGGCTGGGTTGCCATGGCAACCGCTCTAATTTCTTTTAATCCCAGTGTTCCTTCCTAAAGGGACCTCCCCAGCCCCCACTCCTTCCCCCAACCCCTTCCCCACTGCAACGTGTTTTAATTGTAATAACTCCCGGCTTTGGGGAGGTAATGACCGTGTGTGGGGAGCCAGTGTTGGCCTGGCTCCATCCCAGAGTTGCCCGCCCAGCGGCGCCAGGCAGCCCTCTGCCTCCCAGCAGGAGCCCTGATGAGCCCAGGGCGGGCTGGGGCAGGGTCTGCCAAGGGGGGTCTGCGGCCTCCGTGCTAATGAACGCGGACTGGGGGAGCCGCCGCCCCAAGACATTTGTGTCCCGAGGACATTTACGGCACACCCTCCCTCAGCCCCACCTGCACACCCCCCACCTCCGCGCACACCTTGAAGGGAATCCATGGACCATTACTCGCCTCCAGGCCCCAGCCAGCCATGCTTGCTGCTCAGGGATGTGATCCTGGGCGTGCATTCAAATTGCCTGAGGTCTCGTTATAATGCAGTTTCCCAAGCCTGAGGAAGGCCCGCCCCCCCAATCCTGCATTGCTAGCCAGCTTCTGGGGGACACTCACGCTGCCTAGCCACAGACCACACCTCCCGCGGCAAGGGTCTAGAGCACCCCAGTCCAACAGAACTTCCTGCGGAGATGGAAAGCCCCCCATATTTGCACAGCAGAATGCATTAACTGGGCCCTATCCACGTGGGGCTACCGAGCGGTTGACATGTACAACCGAGGAGGGAATTTTACTTTTTATTTAATGTTCATGCATTTAAATTTAAATAGCCACCAGCAGGCCAGCGGCTACCATATTGGAAAACACAGGAAGTTCTGCTCATCAGCGCAGGCCCAGCCAGACTTGGCTCAAACTCTGTCCGCCGAGGGGACCCACTCACTCACGGTGCAGCCACCTGGTCGCCCTGTAGCAGGCAGGAGTCTGCGCCCTATCCTCCCGTTAATGCCGGGACCCAAGTCCTCTGTGTGCTGGACACTGTGCTCCCCCCTGCTTTCCGTCCTGCTTGAAGTGGGCTGCCGAGAAGTGAGTGAGCTTAAGAACCGACAGCCGGGCTGAGAAATAAGAACCTCCCGGCTTTTCTGGGAAGCCAGTTTCATCCAAAGCAGCAGGGCCGAGGTGCCCGCGGCTGCTGTGGGTGATCACGTGCTGCCTGATAAGTGCTCTTTCGCTCCTGATCACATTAAGAGACAGTTTTCGGTCCATGCAATGATGCTGCAGAAGGAAGAGGTTCGTGCTTCCACCAGCGTCCCCCCGGCCCGTGCCTTCCCTCCGCACGCTGAAATATTAGCTCTTCAGCTGGGAGTCCAACAGCAAAATATGTCTGAAATTGAAATTGTGTGTGTGTGTGTGTGTGTGTGTGTGTGTGTGTTTTCTTCTAATTTAATGTGCCAGACAAGCCTCCCTGTAATTAAAACCAGAGACAAGGACCAGACTTAGACAGAGATTTGAAGGCTGTAAAATTCTAGGACAGGTTTATGTAAAGCAATTAAAAAGGGAGTTAAAAATTGTTAAAAAATTAAACCCTAATTACTTTTTTTTTTTTTTCCCTCCTCTCATTTCTGCTGAGCTGTTTTGGCCGCGGAGCTCGAAGAAAAGATATAAAAAGGAGAAAGTTTTGCCTCATTGCTGTAAATCATGTTCAACAAATGCTTCTTTGCATTTGCAGCCGGACCCATCTGCTGTCAATTAGCCTAAATCATGCCTTTTCAATTAAACGGGCTTAGGGACGTCTGGTAGCGAAAGGGGTGTGTGTGTGTGTGGGGGGGGGTGTGTGCACGCGTGTGGGGAGGGGGCCAGCGGGGTGGCTGTGGGTGGAGGGTGGGGGGCGGGAGAAAGGTGAAGTCTGATTTCAGGCTGTGAGGTGGAAATATCTTTTAAAAGGTGTGATCCTATTTTAGTGTTTTCCATATAAAACGGGGCATTATTTGCTGTGCTGTGGGGAGCGGGGAAGGGTGGAAAGGAAAGTGAGGAGGTAGAAGCCTGGGGAATTGGGAACAAATTAATTCTTGGGAGGGAGCCTTGGGTCCAGGGCGGAGTAGACTGGAGCTGAGCATTCTGCCTGGAGGGTGTGGGGTTGGTGGGGGGGGACCTTGAGACCACTGGCGTAGGGACTTTGAAGGAGGAGCAGGAAAGGTGGCTGCAACGGGAGGCCCTTGGGGGTATACGCAGACGAAGGACAGTGGGTTAGAGGCTGGCGCTGCAGAAATGCATTCTGGCGGAGAAACAGGGTAACATGCTAGTATACCGTCTTTCAAAATAAAATGGACTTTCAACATCTTGAGATGGCCTGGGTGTGGTCCAGGTTGGGGGTGAGAGAGGGTCTGGTCTCTAGGGGCCAGATGGGGTTATCTGTGTCAGACTTTAAGTTCCTTTTAGAGTGCCCCAGGCCTTGTGGGTTTGGGGCCCTGTGTCTTGGGGGGAAGGTCAAGTTGAGCTGTGGCTCCCCCAGAGGCCAGGGGCCTTAAGCTGCTGTGGGAGCACTGATGGGACAGCACGTGGGACCCCCTCCGTGCTCGCGTACCCACCCCTGGCTGCCCAGGCCGTGGTGCTCCCCACACTTCCCAGCTCTTGGCTCCTCCCCAGCTTCGTCAGGTGGGGTTGCACCTGAGAGCAGGTGATGGTCAGGGTGTTAGTTTGGGGTCCTCGTGTTTGGTTTTCTATAGCCTCCTCGCTCTCAAAGAAGGAAAACCAAGTTCGCCTCCACTCAGCTCGGCCTGAGGAATTTGCCTGCTCTCCTCCGGCCCCACTCGCAGTGGGAGCGGTGAGGGGGGAGATGAAGTGTGTGGTCTGCTGATGATGAGTGTTTATTCTCAGTCACCCAGCCCTCCTCCCGCCGGCCCCGGCGCCCTCCGCAGGAAGGCCCTGAGCCACGGGGCAACCTGCCGGACAACCTGCTCCTCGGCCAGGCGTCGGGGGCGACGATTTGGTGAAGGGAAGTAGGTATGGGGACAGGAGCTACGTCTTTGAGAGAGTCAGGTTGACGTCGATCTTAACGATAGTAGCTAAGATTTATCGAACATGTACAGGGTTGAAGCACTGGCCCAAACATGTTCCTCAGAACCCCTCATTTCATTTCATTCTCTCAGTGAGGCTCGGAGGGAGGACCAGCCAGAGCTTTATCCATTTATTTATTTATTTATTTATTTATTTATTTATTTATTTATTTATCTATCTATCTATCTATCTATCTATCTATCTATCTACTTATTTATTTATTTATTTATTTTGCCTGTGAGGAAACTAAGCCATGGAGAATTTTAGACATCGGCCCGCTCGTGAGGGCAGAGTCAGGATGTGCACTCAGGCAGCACGGTCTCTGCCTGCCCTGCGTGCTGCCTTCGAGAGTGAGGTGGCCTCTGAGGATTTCCAGGCTGTTGGCCGCTGTGCTCCTGGGCTGGGGTTTAGAGGATGATGCTGGTGCCCGGAGGCCAAGGTCACATCTGCGTATTCATGGTCTTGGGTGCGGAGAACCTGGATGTGCATCCTCGCCAGCTGTGCCACCTGCTGCCTCTGGAACCACCACAGAATCAATCGCCCATCGTTTTGGTCCATCCCTGAAACGGGCGAAGTACACCCCACTCCCGGAGCCTGACGTTTCCCATACGCTGAGTGTGCCCAGCATGGAGAGGACACTCCCTACACGCCGGGCTTTGCGCCTTCCTCCCTGGTGGCCTGCTTCCACGGAGCTTGACCTGGTTTCTTTCTGGCTCCTGGCCTGTGAGTTCCTGCAGGATACAGTTACGAGTCTCTTTCCAAGTGATTCACCCTCAGCGCCCGGGTGGGATGCCATCCGCAGAGCAGGCCGACACCCCTGCGGGCTGGGCCGGGCCAGGGTGCCTGTCCAGGGACATCTTCCATGCTGAGCTGTCCTCTCCGCAGGAAAGGTCACCTCTAGACTCCGAGGGGCCCTGCCCTTTGTGGCAGCTGGAAGGAAAGATTGAGAGGCCGGCAGCTCAACTCCTGTTCTCTGTCCACAGCTTCTCTGGGCTGCTTGGCGTCCCGCTGGCCGGGCAGAGGAGGGCAGGGCCGCCGGGCCTGGCTCCAGAGCCGCCCAGCAGGTCCAGCCATGCAGGCTGTCCTCACTCTGAGCCCCTTTAATCCGGTGGCTGAGTGCAGTGATCTGTGACTCGGGCTTCCAGGAGCCTCCCTGAGCCAGGCACCGGTGTTCCCGGCCGCCTCTGAGGGTGGCGGGGAGGTTGCCACCTGGCTCCACGGAGCTTGGCAGGACGTGGGAGATGGGACCAGGGGCCAGAAGCTTCAGCCGGAGGCACAAAGGGGCCCGGTGCCCTGGGCGGTCCTTTCTGGGTCTCAGGAAGGAGAGCATGAGCTGACAGTGGGGAAGAGTATCCGGTGAACACAGGACGGATGACCTTGGGGCTCCCGCTCTGCTGCTTCCTTCCGGTAGTGGGCCCATCGCCATCCTCACCCTCTCACACACCCCGAGCGAGGCACCTGGCGTTCCCCAGACTGAGCGGAAGTGACCGCATTGTTGAGCCTTAACCCAGCTCTCGGCCTCCCCCTTCCTGTCCTCCCCACTCCTCCTCCCTTGGGACACTTTGTAAAGCTGTTTTATCCAAGAGAGGCGGGGTGGGGTGGAAGAGGTGCTTTGATGCAGGTAAAGTCATTTAGGAGAGCAGCGGGTTGGGGCCAGGTGAACCAGGTTCTGACCTCAGCGCGGTCACTTGGGCTGGGTGACCTTAGGCAGGTTACTTAACCTTTCTGCTCTGAGTTTCTTCATCTGTAAACTGAGGACCAATCCTACTTTTCAGCACGGTTCAGATGATCTGAAAAAAACATATGGCCCCTAGTACAGTGCCTGGCTCACGTAATAACCAAGGAGCCAATTGTTCTATGTCCTTCCTGCTGAAGGATAACCCCCCACGTGGTTATCACAGCCCCTCTTCTGTCGGATCCCCATTCCATGGGACCCCCCTGGAGCCCAGTGGCCAGGCTGTGTCTGCCCCTCCCTCGGGAGGAGCCGGGCTGGACCAACACACTCCCCAGCCTGCAGTTAGTCACGGGATGGAGTTGGAATTGAACTTGGAGCTGCCAGGTTCACACTCCTGGCAGCCGGCTGGGAGATGGCTCTCCTCCCTGGGTGCAGACACGGGCTCTGGGCTTTAACGTGATGGCGGAGGGGCCGGGCGTCTGGAACACCACCGCCGGCCTGGAGGTTTGAGCCGTGTCTCATCACGTGGGAAGGGAGCCAGGCCAAACCAGCATCTCGCTCTCTGTGGGGGCCTGGGGAGCTGCCCTTTGGGGACTTATCTGTGCCCCGACCCCCAAAGGCCACTCAGCCCTGAGTAACCCACTTCTGGGCTTCAGGCTTCAGCCACCACCCTGCCTGTATGAGGAAGGCTGTCCTCAGAACGTTCCAGGCTGCCTCAGCTTCCTGGTTCTAGGGAAATGCTGTCACCAACCTGGAAAAAAAATGGACAGGGCAGCTCCCGGGTTGGAGACAGTGTCCCTGGAGCCCCTTGTGCTATTCCCAGGAGATGCCACCCCTCGTTGTGAACTTGGATAAGTACCTGTCCAGTTGGGCTGGCCCAGGAGGACCCTGCAGAGTCCTGGATGGAGACAAACTCTGATCGGATTTTATGATCCCACCCCAGCATCACCCCTCCAGGGAGCCTTCGTGAGTTATATGCGTGCAAAAAAGATTTTCTTGGGTCGACAGTTTTCCCTGTTTCCCCCATCATATGAATCAGTTTGAATGGCATTTTTTTTTTATTTTTTATTTTTTTATCCATCTTGCCCACTAGGCGCTGAGCATCTTGAAGGTACCAACGACTGCTTCCCTAACACAGCCCTTGGCTCCTGAGGTCACACGCCGGCGGGGTCGGGGAGAGGTCAGCACGGTGGACTCGATAAGGGTTTTAGAGATGACCCGGGTACCCTGAATATCCTCCGGAAGCTCGCCTCCTAGGAGCGGAGTCCTGTGTTTGTGGGCGTCGGGTACCTGGGAGACTTACCTGTGCGGGGAGGTGCAAGGTGAGCAGAGCGCGCTGCAGTCTGTCCCTGGTTGCTGCTGGCTGCCCCCGTGCGAGGAGCTGGCGTAGGGTCAGAAACCACGTAGCAGCGTCTAAAGCGTGGAGAGAATGGGGCTTCGTCTGGCAAGAAAGCTGCTCTGCCCGTACGCCCAGGAGAGCAGGAGCCCCGTGGGTGGGAGGGCTGGGTGGGCGGTGTGCTGCGTGCAGCCACACCCTCGGCATAGCCGGCCATGAGTCAGGCTCCTGGTCGCCTCCGAAGGGCAAAGATGAGAAGCAGCTGAACACGTACCAGGTCTTAGATGCGCAAACATCATTTTGGAGTCAAGAGCTTGGGTAATCTGAGGCCATCTGCCATCAGGCTTGGGTCTCGGGGTTTTATTTTTTATTTTTGTATCCCGAAGTGAAGGATTTCAGCTGGTAGTGCCCTTGGGAGGCTCAGACAGCCGATGGGAGAACCACTGGCAATAAATAGTCAAAGAAGGACAATCCTTGGGTCGAGAGGCCTGGGGCTAGTGAAGCTTTTGCCCCTTGGGGAGGTCCTTTAACTTTTCCGAGCCTCCCCTATTGATTGCAATTAAAGTATTCTGCTTCACGTAGCTTCTGGAGTGGGTATGACAGTTGTGTCAGATGATACATGTTCGAAAGTATCTTCCCCCCCAAAAAAAAAACCCTCTAAAAATGTCGGGTACTATTGGTGTTTGTTCCAAGTGCTGGTTAGCAGGGCGCAGGTGAGCTCAATCCTGAGCCCCCCCCTCCACCACCACCTTTAGCTGGGTTCTCTGGAACATTCTCTAAATCGAGAAGTTGGTTTTGCTTGTTTGTTTTGGCTTCTGACAGACAAAGCCTGCTGAGATGCAGAGAGCCTCCTGGCAGCCAAGCCAGTGAGTGCTCAGGGCGCTTGGCCTGGGCACCGCCTCCAGGAAATGGGGCCTCTTGTGACGGGCGACACCACGAGCGAGTTCTCTGCAGAAAGTGGGTGGACTTGGAATTTGGCAAATGTGCTGTACCATCGGCTCTTCCAGCTCCTCTTGGAAAAAGCCTGGTCCATGCCCCTAGGGGAGAAATGGTCCCTTTGAGCTGGGCCAAGTTATCACTTGAGCTGTGACAGAGCCCGTTTCCTAAGTCGATCTGCCCGTGCCCCAGTGACCTCAACATATCACGTAAGCCAACGGCACTAACTTCCCAGGACCCTCTGAACCGGGCCCAAATCCTTAATTGTAGCGTAGGCTCAGCCATTCATAAAGCCATATAGTTGGATACATTCAACTTGAGTGTCCTCTGTAAGCCAAGCTATAGAAGAAGAAGTTGATGAGTAAATAATATAACATTACAAAGAACAACAGGCTTGTGCTTCATCTCAGGGACCAAGAAATAATGAACTTGGACGCAAAATGTGGTGTAGCAGAGGAATCGCAAGGCAGGACGTTAAAATTCACTGACTTTTCAGATCTCGGTAGGCTCTTAAGCTTTCTTATTTTTGGAGGTCCCACCCTTCATCTTATCAAAAGTGTTACAAAGCACCCACACCCCCACATTAAATATAATTTTGTGGGGGCGGGGAAGAAAAAGAGAAGACCTTTATAATATTCTGTAACTTTGAGATTTAAGAAGAGAGACCTATTCTTGTGATTTAAACTTCATTACATTCATTAATAACGATTTGAGAATTGACTTACACGACCCTTGGCCAGTTAACCATGTTATTTTGTAGATATTTAAATAAACACTCGGTAAAAATAGGTTTTGTAGTTCTTTATATTCTGGAGCCAGTCTTTTTTTTTTTTTTCTTTCATCTTTTTTTTTTCTTTCTTTAAGGGTTTAAAAGTTTTCGTGCTGGAATCTTGCTGGAGTTGAAGGCCTGCTGCATTTCATCCCTGGCTTTGTAGAAACTGTGTCACTCGCTGTGTGTATGACCTCTTCAAGCCTCACTGTCTCCATCTGTAGACGGGGCTAATTCGCTCTCACTGTTTCCTCATATTCTGACAATTACCTGAGATCACAAAAGAGAGCACACAGCCCAGTGACTGACTCTGACGTGGAAACCTATCTGGTTAAACATGTGAACAGGGAGAACTAAGCAAAAGCCATAGGATTCTAAAGTTTGCAAAGAATTAATTCGGATGATTTTTCTCCTAATCTCTAGTAAGATCCTGAAAGCTCAGATATTAGATAGATAGATAAATACATAAATAGATAGATAGATAGTAATTGTAAGAAATTTTATTGATTAAGAATTCCGAATAATTTTACCATGTCTTAGGCTTACCTGTAAATTTTCTATGATAAAAAGGCGAACCCAGGGGATTACTGAGAGCAACAGTAATTGATGGAGAGAGGGAGGTTTGGGGTTTACTTGAGGGAACAAGCTTTTCAGGCCCTTAGAGACTTCTACTTGGAAGCGATTAGCGTGTTAATTAGGGAAGATTCTTATCACATCCCGCAGAATCTAATCTTGGCCCTGCCCTCTTAGACCAGGTGCTTTGCAGTTGGCAATGATACCAGCATCCCTGTCCTCGGCAGGTTTCTCTAACTGAGGGTTTTCACTAATTAAGACTGGCCTTCCTCCCTGAGTTTGACCTTGGGAGCCGCGTGGAGGCGGACCTTGACGGGCGGTGTCATGGGCGGCCCCCAGGAGGCCTTCCCCAAGCACATGACGAATACACACGTGACGTGAGTCACTCCTGAATATGACTCCAGGTAGTTTACCCAACATGATATTTGGCAGCCATGGTTCTTGTTTTTCTAATTGGAAGGGCAAAGCAGTGGAGTGATGGATGGGAAGCAGCAAACTGGAAAATATGTGGGCATTTCAGGGAGGGTCCAGCAGCCACGTGGTGCCACTTTGGGTGGCGGCTTCCGCCTGGTGGTGGTTTCCTGTCTGCTCATGATATTCCTGAGGATGGAGGCAGCATCAGGCTTCAGGACACCTACACCCAGCCTGGATTCCGTTAATCGTAAGCTGTGTAGCTTCAGTTAAGTCACTCTGACCATGGATTAGTCAGGGTTTATAGCGTATTGAATTCAATAAGGATGATAGATCGGGGGAAATGAGATACTTTCAAAGGGCGAGCTCTGAATGAATGAACGAATGAGGTTTCGTGTGACTTTGTTGTCTGGTTAAGAGAAGTGAACGTGAGCTGGATGTCGGTTCCCAGATGGTTAAGCAACACACCCAGGGCATCAATCCATCAAAAAGACTCGTTTCGAATCGCAGTTGTGCTGCAGCCCCCCACCCCCCTCCCCTTCACCCTCCCCTCATTCTCGTCTCCGTTTTTATCAGTGACCCGACTAATGATCGAGAACATCCGGAGATGACACTGGGCCAGGAGCGAAGCCCGCATGATGGATGCAGGCGTCAGGATCTCCCATCATCCCTGTGGACCCCCGAGCTCAGCCAAACCCGGCGAGATGGAAGACTTACAACCAGGGCCGGTCGATTTCATGTGGTTTCAGATTCAGAAGCGCAAGACCGAGATTCGAGAGCCCTCCGTTGGCAGCAGCGCACATGAAAGAGATCGGAGGGTTTCAGTCGCCCACAAGCCTAATTTGATCCAACCGTGCGACTGCTGCTGACAAGCGCTCCGCTCCTCGGAGGCTGCCCGAAGAGACATGTGGTAACCAGACCCAGCGAGGTGAGGCGAGAGGGTCTTCTGGCCCGAGCGGGCCGTGTCTGGAGGAGCATGTTTCATCCTGCACATCGTCACGTTTGGGAAGAAACAGGGTGACCGTCGGGGGTGTGCAGTGGAGGTACAGTTGAAGATATCGAGGTGGATTAACCAGGACAGTAGACACGCTAGGTGCTTGCCAATCCCATATTCTCTTCCTAAATGCAGGGGGAGAGCCAACACTCACCAGCCTCCGCCATAGTTAGCATCCGACCAGCGTCTGGATGATGGACCACGGGTGGAGCTGATGCTCTTTTGCTTCCCGGGGCCTATACAGTGTCCTCGTGGTGTCCTGTGTGTGCCCGTTTCCTTCACCAGGCCTACGAGTGTGTCAGGACAGCAAGATCGGAGAAGCGGGGCACCCCGAGTCAGTTGGAAGGAAGGCTCCCTATGGAACCTCCACTTGGACTGGGACAGGAATGAACACAAACCTTCTTTGTGTGAAACCACTGAGATTTGGGGGCGTGTTTTGTTTCAGCAGCTTGCATTAATTACCTCGATTACTCTAATAGGGCTGTGGACGAGATGATCAAGATAGGATTGTTACGATAATGGTTATTACTAATTAATGATGGTTGTATGCTAACGCTATGTGTGGCAGATTAATCCGTTGAGACCCTGCTTTGTTCTCACTCTAGGACACTTAAGAGAAGGAAAAGATGACTTGATTCTCTTGGAAATATGCCCCAGGGAAATGGCTCTGGGATGAGCAATGATAACTCTCCCTTTCCCTGAACTCCATTTTTTTTTTTTTTTAATGCCTTACTCGTACTTCCCCCACTGGCTAGTTAGTTATGTGATCTCAGACAAGTGACTTGATCACCCGGTGCCTCAGTTTCTTCATCCGTAAAATGGGCACAAAAAAAGCACCTGCTTCGTGGAGTTGTTGGGAAGGTTAAATGAGTTAATCGCACAACATACGGCAGTGGCAATCCGTGTTAGGGCTGTCCTCAAGGAACTCCCCACGCAGGTCTCTGGGTGGATAGAACAAATTCTCCACCAATGAGGAGGAGACGAGCTTTTGGCGATCTCTGGATAATGGAGCCCAGGCTGGCCTGCCCTTCGGGGACCTGGATGGGGGAAGGTGGTGGCGGGGAAAGGGGCTAGGTGTTCGGGAGCAGTGGTAGAGCCCCTGTTCCCTGGGGAGCACCGCGCAGCTGGGGAGGGGCCAACTCTGAGCCCTGACATCGGACGCCTCTGATGATGGAGGCCAGCCCCTGCAACACAAGGACCGGGTTCCCACCGGGGACCCAGGGGCCACACGAGCCCTGGGGTGTGGAGAGAAGGTCCGTGAAGGGTGCTATTGGAGGAGGGTGGGATCACCCCCTCCTGGGGCAGACAGGTGTGCAGATATTGGGAGATGACATGTTGCTGAGGGCAGGCCCTGCGTGCCATCCCTCCTGTTCCCACCCTGTGATCCTGCCATGTTTTTTAAAAAGCCAAGAACCTCTCTCCAGGCTTCACTTTTCTTGTCTGTAAAATGAGGCTAACGGTCCCTGCCCCATCCTGCCTAGGAGGAGATGCTGTTAAGACCGCGGCGGGTATGGAAGATCTCAGCAGACGCATTCGTGAGCCTCAAAAAAAAGTGCTACCTGATGCAGGTGTCTCTGGTTGTTCTCGCTAAGAAGGAACTTCTTCACCTCTGAAGTAGGCTCGAGCTGTTTTATGAGGCGAGGGGCACCTGGGAACTGGGAGTGATGGACGGGAGGCCCGGGATGCAGAGGAAAGGGTTCTCGCAAGAGTGGAGAGGGAACCAGACGAATGCCAAGGTCCAATGAGAGCAGTCTCCTTGGGGAGCATTTTCAGGACAAGAGCCTTCAAAAGGGCCGCAGGGCATGGGAACAAGCCCCAGGCCATGCTGTACCGCTGCTCTTGGCCTTTCCCTGCCTTCACCTGAAAGTGGGGTTGTGCTTTACGCACCCCCAAACCGACAGGGCGGGGGGTGGGGGGGTGAGGGGGGTGAGGGGAAGGGGACAGCACAGGCGCCTGAGCATGTCACGTCATAACTCAAGAACTGCCTACAGCCCAGGGAGGTGTTTCACACTCTGCAAAGGCAGATAACGAAGCATTCTTCCCAAATGAGAGCATGCGCCTTTTCTTTGCACGATAAAATAATTAAACCAGGATTTCTGGAGGCCCCGACACCTCACCCCCTCACAGTTCCTGCAGAGAGGGAGCGGGGAGCACTGAGCTTCGGTGGAAGCTGGCTGGGAAGGGGCTTGGCTGGTGACAGAGAGAGAGCAGGCCTACCGAGAAGGGTGTTGGGGTCTCGGAGGGCACAGGGGAGGGGGCCTGCTGATTTCTCACCACCCCAGATGACATATGACTTAACACGTCCCCAGGTCTCCGGGGCTGCAGCTGGCTGTGTATTTCCAACATGTGTTTGGTATTATCAGTGTTTTTATAATAATAACTGTGGTCTTGAAAGGGACTAAAATTAATTAAAATGCAGCACTCGGCCACATTTTACATTATTGTCATAGGAATGCTCGCCTGCCGGGGACCTCCCTTGGGGAGGTCATCGTGCCCATCCCCCTCTCTCTGGCTAGGTCGGTACCCTAGCTGGCTGGAGCAGCCAACATCAGAAGATCGTCAGGGAGGGAGAGCCTGCAGTCTTAAAGGTTAAGACTCTTTTCTTTTTAGGAAATCGTGCTTGGTACTTCACCTTTGATAAAGAGGATGATGCAAACCCTCGGATGCTGTGCTTGCCATTGCAGACTTGCACTGAGGCAGTCCTCGCCCGTCATGTTGGTCCAATATGGAGGGCACCCACCTGAAAGCATCCTTTGGTGTGGGGTGTCCTGTGCATTATGGGATGTTTAGCAACATGCCTGTTGAGCTGCTAGTAGTACCCTGCACCCCGGTGACAACCAAAATGTTTCGAGATGTTGGCAAATGTCCCCTAACCTCTGATTTAGAGAAAAGATTACAGAATATTTAGCAACATGCCTGGCCTCTACCCGTGAGCTGCTAGTGGTACCCTGCACCCCGGTGACAACCCAAATGTTTTGAGATGTTGGCGAATGTCCCCAACCTCTGATTTAGAGAAAGGCTCTCTAAAATTTCTTCCAAGAGCCAAGTATCCAGACGGGGCAAACGGGGCTGTTGCATATTTCAGAAAATCCTGCCCCCACTTCTCCCTTCCACCCCCACTCCCACCCCCATTCCTGGGAATCAGCTCTAACCCAGGGAGTCGTGACACGTGAGTGTGTCACTCGTGAGTAGGGGAACAAGTGACTTGCTATGAATAACATTCTGAGGTCTGTGCATGATTCACTTTTTTTGGGGACACATCGGAGCGGGTAGCCAACATAGGAACATCTCGCTTGCGGTCTCTCGCTTCCCGATATGCTTTTCGGAGTGGCCGGAACTGGCCGTTCCCTCCAGCCTGTGGCATCCTGCCTCAGGCTGGGTAGCCGAGTGTTGCTAATGTGCCCCAAATAGCGTGGGTTTATGGTTCCGTCACAGTTGGGTTGGTCCACGAGACAGTGCTGCTTGTGGGATTGCCATCTCTGACTCCACTGACAGGAGAACCTGGACTCCTTGGTGTGGGGCTGGGGCCCCAGGTGCTGTCAACCCCATGAGCCCATCTCCTGGAACTTCCCTGTCACTCACAACTGTGCTCCGGCCACAGTTGCCTTTTCTCTACCCCTAACGTGCTCCCTGCCTCCCCACAGCGTCTGGGACCCTTTCTCTGATGCTCCAAGCATGGCTGATTCCTGCTCCTCTCCTTCACGCCTCAGCTCCAACGTCACCTTCTCAGAGAGGATGGGTTCCCGTGACGCCTAGCAACGCTGCCCTGTCCTGCCGTGTCCGACTCTGTCATGTTGCCGCATTCTCTTTCCATGGTGCCCGTCACTACCTGCAATGGCTCGGGCTTGTGTGCCCCCACCTGACATACTCGGTGGGTTCCCCAGGAAGTAGGTGCTCGTATGGAATCGGGGGCGTTGTCGGGGAGAAACACCTATGAAAGAAAAGGGGAGGAAGCAGGTTTGGGCAGGAAGGGCCATCAGAATGTGGCTTGAAAAGTCCCTATGCCTATCAGGGGCTAGAGCAGAGACCACCCACTGGGGCGTCCCATGTGGGTAGAAATAGCTCAACCCTTGGCCCGCCACCTTGCTCCATCATTGCCCCTGAGAAGGACATGACTTTAGCCTGGAAGCAGAAGAGGACCTTGGGGATGGGAGGGGCGGGAGGCTGTCAGCCAGTCATGCTCCCCTCGGCCAGGCAGTGAGTCCCTTCGTGAAAGGGGATCTTTCTGAGTGGCATATCCCCACGTCTATTCTCCCAGGCTAACATGTACCTTCTAGTGCTGGGGCCCTTCCTGTGGCCAATCCCTGTCCCCTGGAACAGATCTTGGTAGAGGACAAAGGCTCAAACAATATGGCAGAAACATGCTTTTGCGTGTTTCGGGGCGGGGGGGGGGGCAGAGAACTGTGGTTCCAACTATTTTCCATCCTGCAATGCTGCCAAGGTTTCAAACACGAATTCACAACCTTGGGGGCCTCCTTTCGCTTGCCTCCTGTGGGACTGGGGGTTGTTGGCTGAGTGATGGCTCTCGAGGCTGCTATATAAGCCGGGGGGTGAGGCAGGTTAGGGAGGGAGGAACAGAAGCCTAGGGGATCCCCAAGGAAATGGGAAATGCGACTCTCAGGTGGGCCAAGGGCCTGTACCAGGGGGGCCGTGGGTGGCTGTCAAGCAGGAATGGCTATCGGGTCTGGCAGAGCCCAGCCCCTTGGGTGGCCAAACCAACCTCAGATTCGGTGTTCCCAGAGCCTGGGCATTGGGGAGGTTGCGTTTTCCTGGTTTAGCCTTTTTCCCGCCCCAGCATTATCCTCTGCCAGAGGCTTGGGCCGGGATGGGCGCTGTGCCCCGAGCCGCTGGGCCACGTCGAAGCCCACGCTGCCAGGAGAACAGGCCCCACTGCGCAGCCTCAGGATGTCCGTGGCACGCGGGAAGGCACAGGAGTCTTCCCTGGTGGTGGAGATGCCTGCGGGCAAGTGCCCAGGGGCTTTGGGCACAAGGAGAGGAGCGTATAAACTCTGCACCTGAAGGCAAACAGGGAGAGGTGGGGTCTGCACTGGGAGGGTGGGGTGCCTGGCTCAGAGAGCGGGTACAAACCTTCGTTCATAACCTCGGAAATGCAGGAAATAGAACTCTATTTTCTCATGACTCCCTTCTGCTGGGGCATTCTGGAGGCCCCCTACCCTTATTTTTTCTTTTTCTTTCTTTCTTTCTTTCTTTCTTTCTTTCTTTCTTTCTTTCTTTCTTTCTTTCTTTCTTTCTTTCTTTCTTTCTTTCTTTCTTTCTTTTTTTTTTTTAATTGGAGTTGCTTCAAATTTCAGGGACTGGGGAAGCCTGTTGGGGCCTGTGGCATTGGGTGACTGGCAGAGAGCTCCCTCTGCATCGTTCGTCCACACTGGGCTCCTCTGAGACCTCCGACTGCTTGTCAAGAGGTTCTTGGCTATTCGTCCCCACAGGTTGCCGCTGAGACCCAGAGCTGGAAGAGGGGTGAGCCCCACACTGAACAGAAACTTACCAAGGAACTGACATCGGGGGATCTCAGAAGCCGTCAACACCCAGATCGGAGTCCGTTCTCCCGAATCTACCTACACATCTAGGCAGGGTGTTCCGGTGCACGGGATGAAGGCTTCAAAGTGAGAGTGACCCAGCTTTAAACGTTAGCCCTGCAGGTGAGCAGCGATCCTGGGAACACACATTTTATTTCCCTCTGTCTCCGTTTCTACATCTTCAAGGGGGAGTGATGCTCGCGAAGATAAAACACGAGGATGTGTAGAAGGCCCTTTAGCACAGGATCTCACCTATTCGTGACGAATCAATTCCTGTTTCTTTTCTTGTTTATCTCCTAGGACATCCACTGATGAGAGAGAGAGAGAGAGAGAGAGAGAGAGAGAGAGAGAGAGAGAGCAGCTTTCATCTCTGCGGCTGTGAGAATTTATCTCTGCGCCTTCACCCAGCCCTTGACTCCCGAAAACCGAAGTTGAGCAAAAGCAGAGAAAGAATCACTCAAAACAGTCTACCTTTTCTTCCTTAGCTCTAATACCCAGGAAGATCGATAAGCGTGTCTCTCGTCTTGGCCCAGAGCCTAACGGGGTATATGACTCAGTCTCTTGCAATGCCCCACATGGCCAGGTGACTTACTTCATGGCTGACAGTCTCTTGCTGGAGGCAGATTTTCTTATTCAGTATCAATTTCTTCCACCGATGGGCGCCATCCCATTTCTCATTGCCGGGCATGCCCGCCGAATAGAACTGCAGCTCTAAAACTTTAGAAGGAAATGCAGCATGAACATTCTTGCTTTTAAGTGAGCTCACCATCTACGGAAACCAAAAGTCTGTGGGGAAGATGGTGGGAAGGGATTCTTTTTTTTTTTTAACCCGTGGAGAAAGCATATGTGATCACAACTACAGCTTCTTCTTCTAGGCATAAAGCTGAGCACTGCATCCTTCTGAAGCCAGATGAATTCTCAGCTTTTGTGCACTCGGAGTTCAAGGTCAAGGCCAAGGGCCCTTATGCTCTGGAGGCAAATAAGTGCTGGAATTTCAAAGGATTGACCCGCTTTGTGAGAGAGGAGAGCTCAGAGCCTAAGAGCTGGGAGGGGCAGGGCCAAAGCACAATGAGGTCACTTGTAGACAAGACCTTTCTTTCCTCTTGTTTAGGGTACGAGGGAGCCCAGATAAAACATGGAGTACTCATTACATTTTTTAGGTGTGAGTCTCCGATTGAGGCCTGAAGGTATTCGACAACATCCCTTAGGAATTGAACTTTCTTTCTTCTGACTCAGAGGGTTGAGGCTGAGTAGGGCATAGAAGGGACAGGGGCACGGGACTAGGGAAACCTGTCACTTCGTTTTAGCTGTCCCTTGTCTCGAAGTGATACATCAGTAGTACTGCCTGTGGGTTCAACAGTGTGGATTTCACTCACTATCCTCGGGCCGTTCAATGGGGGAGCACAGGCAGAGGAAGTAGTGAAGGCTGGCCTGTTTTTCGGGAAGCTGTTTTACCTCCTTTGGCCACGTGGAAGAGACACTAGCGGCACAGAGATCCCCACAGACTCACGACCTGCCACAGCCCTCCCAAGCTGGCTCCTTCCTCACTGCCAAATGGATGGCCAATGCCCGAGCTGAAAATCTAATTTGCGATCATGCACGGATTCCCTCATTCGAATGGACAACCTGTGCGCGTGTGTGTATTTCCCGTTAGCCCCTCTCCACCCTGCCCACCTGCTCTGTGTTCCCAGGAGACGATCCTGTATGAACTGCATTAAAAGACCCCTTCCTCTGTCCCTCTGGCTTCTGGGTGGCTCCGGACAATGGGGGAGTTTTGGTGGGAAATGGGACAGGAGGAGAGCGAAGCTGGGGTCTTCACTGCCACCCCCTTCCCATTCTACCCCTGCTGGGTTCACTGACAATTGTCCTTTCAAGGGCAGCAGTTGAGCCCAACGTATGACAGTATCTCTGATGATTTCCCTACACCTGCCCACACCTTGTAAAACAATCTCTTTAACTAACTCACCTCAAATTACCTAATTTGAGTGTGTCATCTGTTTCCTGCTTGGATCCCGACTGACACAATAACAGAACATTAAATGGAAGAATGTAAAAATCGGGATGGCAGTTGCCAACCCTTTTGCTTTCACATTCCTTAAGGGTAAGCTAAGCTCTGGGGAGCCTTGCCCAGGAGGGTCTGAGGAGCAGAGAGAATGGGTAACACTGGGGTCATCACAGGAGCTAGCCAAAGGCTACCCACTTTCTTTCATTTTTCCTTTTATTCTTACTGTTTTCATTATCGTTATTCAAATTATACAGGTGTCACGTGACTACATTTTGGTTATCAACAAATAGAACAATACAAGTGTATATCTATTGAATAGTTTAATCTGTCCATGTGCTGCTACCAATTTTATTCTTCTCCTTCAGCCTAGTGTACTTTCTTGTGGTATGTACGTACATACGTATGAATGTATGTATACACAAATACTGAGCTTATAAAACATAAATCTGGCTCATAGTATATGCATTGTTCTGCCGTTCTCTCTATGAATACCTCATTCTTTTTTAACTGATACGTGACATTCCGTAACCTGGATATATTAGAAGGTATTTAATGGTTTTGTGCGGTATTTTTTAAAAAATAGTTTTTACTGTTACACAAAAGGTTGCAATAAGCATTCTAATACATTCTCCTGCACACATACACATGTGCTCGCCCCCAAAGCGGGCATTTCCTTGGGGTAGATACCTTAACACAGAAGTAGGTTAAGTAATATAATTTAAACTTGGTAAATCAGCCTGGTTGACCCCCACGAAGACCACATCAGCAGTTGTGAGCACCCATTTTGCTCACACTCTCCCCAACTCTGTGTAGTATCAACCTGCTTAAATTTTGCCCATCCGATGGAAAAATAAAGAAATCCTGCTTGGAATGTGTGTTTCTGGGAGACAGAGTGTCTTTTGTTGCTGTTTGCCACTCGGATATCTTCTGCAAATATTCTGTTCCCTTTTCTGCAGTGACTGCTTCTCCAGAGTGGCTGTCTCTGAACCTATTATCTTCAGATATATGGGCAAATATACTAGTCCTTGGGCTGTTCTTCGTGGTTACGTCCAAATTCAAAACATATGATTCTGCAAGAGACTTTCAGCAAGTCTCCAAAGAGAACTCAGATTAAGAAACGAGAGAGGAAAACCCAAATCTTAAAACACGTGGATCGCATTTGCTGTAATATCTACTTATATAATTTTGTTAATTTTTTATTTTATATTGGTTTCAGGCATACAGTACAATGGTTAGACATTTATGTAGGTTTTGAATTGATTGCCCGATGACTCTGGCATCCATCTGGCTCTACACGTAGCCATTACAACAATATTGACTATATTCCTTATACGTCCCGTGACTGTTTTGTAACTACTAATTTG